>JAXGGA010002259.1:0-126937 GCA_038373865.1 Uloborus plumipes
AGACACAATGTTAAATATCCCCGCTTAATCAAATAATATTTTTATCTTTCTTTGCAAAAAATTTTGCTAAGAAAAATGTAGAATAAAATAAAAGTGTTCCCACAAGACCTTGGAGCAAACAAACCACTATTGTGGACTGTTTCAGAAAATAAAAGTGAAAGGCGAAAAACAAATTTTTTGTAGCACAAGTTGTATGTTACTTTTTTGTGATTTTCATATGACTACAATATTTATACTCAATTATTATACTATTTTGTTGTTAACTTTTCTTATTTCAAAATCTTTTTACCAATAACATTAATTATTTCCTTTATATAGCTATTTCTTTGTTATTATTACGTTTTGAGGCTAAAATTGTCAAAATGGAAAGGTAAAAAAATGTTCCCCGCTTAATCAAATACCCCGCTTGATCGAAAAAAATTTCTTGGAACCGACAGTATTCGATTAAGCGGGGCCGACAGTATATAGTTATTTTTTTCGTGGAATAACTAGGGTCTTCATGACATGACTAGACATGTCTGTTAAAGAATACAATAGATTAAAATGTTCATACTTTACCTAGTTATTCTATGAAATAACTATTAATAGACCGTTAAAATTAAAAATTATCTATCATTTTCATCGATTATATTCTTTAACAGACTAGACATGTCTGTTAAGGAATATAATAGATGAAAATGTTCATACTTTAACTAGTTATTCTATGAAATAACTATTAATAGACCGTTAAAATAAAAAATTATCTATCATTTTCATCGATTATATTTTTTAACAGACTAGACATGTCTGTTAAGAAATATAATAGATGAAAATGTTCATACTTTACCTAGTTATTCTATGAAAGAACTATTGATAGACCGTTAAAATAAAAAAATAAACAATTTCAAAATTATTTTATAGGTTAATTGATCGTTAATAGATAAAATGTCTCAAAATATATATTTCATCCCTATTATGGACCATTAATTAATCAAGGAAAAACGGATGAAATAATTTACTGTTGCTGACAATAGTAAAAAATACAACGTTTGAATTCCACGGCTAAAACTACGAAATGAAACGTATAACGTATGTACACAATATTGCAAAGCAGTTATGAGTTTTCAAAACTAACTAAAAGTGGCTAAAGTTGGTTAAAATAACTTTGGAGGGCCGTATTTCATACTTAAACGATCGAGTAATCCTTTATCAATAGATTACCTCGTTAAGTCAAATCGTAGATTTCGAATATTTTATAATAGTTTAACGAACTTGTCAGGTTATTTCATGGAATATCTAGTTTGTCTCCGAACTACCGTAAAGTCGGGTTACTTGGACCCTAGGGGGTTACTTGAGCCCATTACAGTAAAATGATAAAATCTAGGTTTGGTACTTATTAGTTGAAGACTTGCACGTAGTTCCTCGTTCCTCCGCAAGGTAGAAGCACTCTGCAATATCTAACGCTAGTACCAAACCCAGATTTTATCATTTTACTGTGGGCTCAAGTAACCTCCTTGTGGGTCCAAGTAACCCAACTTTACGGTAACGGTTTTCGCACTTTAACGGTAACATATGTATACTACGAGAAAGATTACCGTTGGTATCTGAAAATTCGGGCGAAGCGCCGCACTTCTTTTCTTCAGGAAAGAAAGAATAGAGAAATGACAGTAAAGAGATAAAATTAACGCTGAGTGTGCTTATATTCATTGCGCATGGACATTTTCAAATAAGGTTTTTTTTGTTCAAAACTGCCTCAAATAGGCTCATATATACAGCGCTGGTAATTAAAAAAATAGGGAACAGCTGATTACAGTGAGACAGTTTTCACTTCTTTTGTTATAATTTCTTTCGTTTTAGTTTTAAAGAAACTTTAACTGCAGAACATGATTGCAGAACTTTTCAGCTATTTTTTTTTTTTTTTTTCATAATTTCTCCCTTTTTAGCCAACTTTCCCGTTCAAACTAAAAGAAAGACGAAAAAAGTATTAAAAGTAGCTTAATGCATCTAAAAAATATCGCCAAGTTAAAAAAATATCGCAAAGTCTAAAAAATATCGCCAAGTAAAAAAAATAAAAAGGTAAAATGAATATCGAAAAATTAAAAATTTGAAAGTAGGGTATTGAGATGGGGAATTTGTGTGTCGGTCGGTCGGTCGGTCTGTCTGTACCCCCCCCCCCCAATAACTTTTGAATGAACATTCCGATTTGGACAAACTTTTTTTTTTGTTGGAAAGATCTCGGCGAGTAGAGCTCATTCCCATATTTGATTTTTCGATTTGAACAATTTTTGGTTCAACTTTGAACCGTTGAAACAAAACGTTCCGCGATGCTAACTTTTGAGTGAACAGTCCGATTTGAACAAACTTTTTTTGTTCGAAAGATCTTATCAAGGATACTTCATTCCCGTATTTACATTTCCGATTTGAATAATTTTTCGCTCAACATTGAACCGCTCAAGCAAGCTGTCACCCCTAATAACTTTTGAGTGAACAGTCCGATTTAAATAAACTTTTTTTCTGTTCGAAGGATCTCAGCAAGGATACTTCATTACCGTATTTAAATTTTCAATTTGAACATTTTTTCGTTCAACATTGAACCGTTCAAGCAAGCTTTCCCCACCTAATAACTTCTGAGTGAACCATCCGAATGGAATAAACTTTTTTTTTGTTTGAAAGATCTCGGAGAGGCTCATTACCATATTTCGCTTTTTGATTTGAACCATTTTTCGTTCAATATTGAACCGTTCAGAAAAAAAATTTAACATTAACGCCTACGGGGAATGTTAATCGTGAACTTAAGGTCAGATTTCCTTCAAACTAACTTTGTAAGAAAATGGTTTTGATAAATAATGTTTGTAAAGTACTTTTCTGAATAATCTTCTGTGAGGACTCTGATTCCGACTCCGACTCCGCAAGCATGGCGGAAATGCAGTCTCAGAAAAAATATGACTGACTGTGCAGACGATTTTTTGTTTATTTATTCATTTGTTTTATTGAATTTATTATTATTATTATTATTATTTTTGGCAGACGATTTTTTTTTGTAACAAAAATGTTTCATTCAAGAGAGCATTTTATTCTTTATTTATATTTAACAAATGGCAACGGATTAAAAGTGAAATTCGAGACATTTTATCAACGGACGAGTTTTTTTTTCTTTTTTTTTTCTTTCTTTGATAAAATGTGTTTTGATGTACTTTGTACTTTTAATTTTTTTTTTTTTTGAAAACAATTGAGGAATTTTTCTACGGAAGAACTGTAACAGTTACATTCTTTAAAAGGTGCGACAAAACTTTATTTATTCATTTATTTACTTTTTATGTGTCTATTTCATCTGATGAGAGGGGTATATTTTGCTTTTAGAAATCAGCTTTAAGTGCTAAAAAGGTATGTTTGACATAATTTTTAGTCTCAGATAATCAAGAGAATAATGATCAGATGCTAGAATGCCGATGTCGATGTACGGGAAAGTAGGCTCGTTTAGTTCTTGACAGAACTTCTTGTTTTAAAAATTGATTTTCGAAAGCTCCCAAATTGTCCAACTATGCCGTATGAAGGGAAACAGTGAGATTTTGAAGTGGCTCATAAAAAGCCGCTATATTATGACAACATATCATTACTATTGAATATATCTAAAGGTATACATAGAATGCAAAACATATGAAAGCAGTTTTTGAACAATAAGACTGAAAAAATAGTTTTAATAATTAAACACATATGAGGGTTCAAAAATTATTCGTAAAATAGCGTTTGATGCACTAAAAATAATTCCGTAGCATTAAATACGTCAAGGGATGAAAAAATGAGAATGATAGAATGTAAAAGATAAATAATCAATACTTCATGTTAACTTCGAAAAACATAAGTAGTATTCAAGAAATTCTAATATTTTCCTTTATTGTTTTTGTTCACTAAAAGCCATGTGTTTTTGTTACTTTCAGTGCTAGCACATATCGCCGCTTTGGAAGAATAACGCTGCAACTCAAAAAAATCGAAAAATGACATTTTCATATCATTTTGTTCAGAAAAAATCGCTCTTTATGATGAACAAGGTTACAACTCAAAAGTGTCAAAAATATCCGCTAGGGAGCAATTTTTGGAGAACACTGATGTAACTCAAACTACCTTCACGCTTTTTAAAATTACGTCATTAGTTAAAATGCCATTAAAGTCAATCATGCTACATTAGAAAAGAGATTAAAATGCGGTTTTTTTAATGCTAGTTTCATTAAAATAGTCGCAACAGTTTTGAGCACAAGCGCGATAGAAGTTTCTGAAAAGTTAAAAATTGCTCTCCTGAAAAATGGGCTTTTTTGAGTTGCAGCCTTATTCTTCCAAAACGACGATATTTGAAAGCCCAAAAAACTCAGAATAATGTATTTCGATTACAACTCATAAGAAATATTCTTCAGTAAAAACAGCAGTTAAATGGAATTAGTTAATGCACTCGTATGTTTATTTTATGGTGGGGAATGATGACAGTACAATAGGATGATGTCCAACTATACTCCCCCAAAGCAGTATTTTTAAATCAAGAGTCAACAGTTGTACAAAATTTATTAATGAAACACAGGATATCACATGCATGTATTTAAGTAAGTTTCAGCTTTATTTCATTGATGTTGATTATTGAATAATAATTCATACCTCAAATTAAAAAAGCAGAACTTGCATAAGTTAGATAACAGCGGTAACATAAATTAAATTACAGCTTCGCTACAAAGTTAAATGTGGTTGTGCAAAGAGTTGTTTTCTAATGTCATTTTTATAGTACTCCAGTACAAGTACCAACCCGTATTAACAAATCTATTTTAAATTTTTGACACAAATAAAATTCATGGCTCAAAATAATAGTTATTTACTTTTACCAAATGATCCCGATTCAAGATTCTGGCACTATAAAAAAAATCAGAAACGTGAGATTATTCCGAAACATGAAATTCCATAAGATTATTCCCAAGCAATTCTGCAAGCAAATAACCTGTTTGGCTTGGGATTATATATTAGTTTTCGGCCATATTTGCTGTGTGTGTGTGTGTGTGTGTGTGTGTGTATGTGTGTGTGTGTGTGTGTGTGTGTGTGCGTGTGTGTGTGTGTGACTAGCTTTTATTAAGGGGGTGTTCGAATTTTTCAGAAAGTTTCTAGGTTAATTTCAGGAAGATATACTGACTCTTATCGGAAAACTTTCTTATTTTTCTCAAGTATGGTAGGGACAGAAATTGGGTACACTAATCGCCCATTATTTTCCAAGAACTTTCCTCCTTTTTGCTTACAGTGTGATCTGTTCTGCGCTCAATATCATTGCTTCATTCTAAATCATGTTATTTGTAAGTGTTGCTGTAGTAAAAAACAAGAAGTTCTGTCAGGAACTAAACGAGCCTACTTTCCGTACATCGACGTCGGCATTCTAGCATCTGATCATTATTCTCTCGATTATCTGCGACTAAAAATTATGTCAAACATACCTTTTTAGCACTAAAAGCTGATTTCTAAAAGCAAAATATACCCCTCTCATCAGATGAAATAGACACATAAAAAGTAAATAAATGAATAAAAGTTTTGTCGCACCTTTTAAAGAAGGTAACTGGTACATTTTTTCCGCAGAAAAATTCCTCAATTGTTTTCAAAAAAAAAAAAAATAAATAAATAAAAGTACAAAGTACATCAAAACACATTTTATCAAAGAAAGAAAAAAAAACTCGTCCGTTGATAAAATGTCTCGAATTTCACTTTCAATCCGTTGCCAGTTGTTAAATATAAATAAAGAATAAAATGCCCTCGTGAATGAAACATTTTTGTACAAAAAAAATCGTCTGCCAAAAATAATAATAATAATAATAATAAATAAAATAAAACAAATAAATAAACAAACAAAAAATCGTCTGCACAGTCAGTCATTTTATTTCTGAGTCTGCATTTCCGCCATGTTTGCGGAGTCGGAGTCGGAATCAGAGTCCTCACAGAAGATTATTCAGAAAAGTACTTCACAAACATTATTTATCAAAACCATTTTCTTACAAAGTTAGTTTGAAGGAAATCTGACTTTAAGTTCAGGATCAACATTCAACTTAAATTCCCCGTAGGCGCTAATGTTAAATTTTTTTTCTGAACGGTTCAATATTGAACGAAAAGGTTCAAATTAAAAAGCGAAATGTGGGAATGAGCCTCTCCGAGATCTTTCAAACGAAAAAAATTTTATTCCATTTGGATGGTTCACTCAGAAGTTATTAGGTGGGGAAAGGTTGCTTGAACGGTTCAATGTTGAACGAAAAAATGTTCAAATTGAAAATTTAAATAGGGTAATGAAGTATCCTTGCTGAGATCCTTCGAACAGAAAAAAAAAGTTTGTTTAAATCGGACAGTTCATTCAAAAGTTATTAGGGGTGACAGCTTGATTGAGCGGTTCAATGTTGAACGAAAAATTGTTCAAATCGGAAATGTAAATACGAGAATGAAGTACCCTTGAAAAGTTCTTTCCAACAAAAAAAAGTTTGTCCAAATCGGAATGTTCATTCAAAAGTTATTAGGGGGGCGACCGACCGACAGACCGACACACAAATTCCCCATCTCAATACCCCACATTCAAATTTTTAATTTTTCGATATTCATTTTACCTTTTTATTTTTTTAACTTGGCGATATTTTTTGGACTTGGCGATATTTTTTAGATGCATTAAGTTCGTCTTTCTTTTATTTTTAACTGGAAAGTAGGCTAAAAAAGTACCTCAGATTAGAAACCCTAACTTTACTGACTGAATTTTTCAACATTATTTCATAATAAACTATGGCTACTTTTGGTTGTTCCAGTGCTTCTGGATCATGTTCCCAGTGGTATGTTACGACCTCTGGTGGTCGGCCGAAGCGTACATTGCTCCTGCCCTCCAGTACGTATGGCTTGGTTGCAACGGCACAGAAAACGTAAGGAGCATATCCCGCTTGTCTCGTATTTGCGAAGACTGCTACGCAATGTACAGAGAGCACGACTTGCCAGTCACTTGCAGGTGAGGAAATCTCCCCATTCTTCATTTTTTTTTTTGTCGCAGAACAATCAAAATCAAAAGGTAGATTAAGGGAACATCCGTTGCTCCACTCCTCTTGAAGCTAATCAGCACCAATTCGCATGAAGTACATAAACTATTAAAAATTAATTTCCAATGTTTCACTAAGAAATTAGTTTTATCTAGCCATAAAGTTACTACTAATTCCTTTAATTACAGATAAACTCATGTGTAATGCTTTACACGTGGCATCAAAAAAGTACAGAAAAATGTCAAAATTGCAAAGCATTTAACATATTAAAGTGAAACAAGAAGAATTTTTCACATTTGAGTTGGAAACATAGGGTTCGAGCAATGAAATATACAAAAAACTTGTATCAGGTTTTCAAAATAGCATTTTTTTAAATCGATTTTTTCGTCTTGTGGTTCTTACTATGACAATTATTAGGCTTGTTGAATCAGTGCCCAGTAAGCAACAAGGGTCTGCTGTCCACTGGTTAGTAATTGAAACTGGAAATTCTCAGATCTACTCGTTTTCAATACAAAGTCCTGAAATCTTTCTTCAAATGAATTTTGGGGCGATTTTATTTGGTGTGTGTAATTTAAAATCTTATCAAGAAAACCATTTTTTATATTTTCTTTTCCCCTCTGAGTTAAAAAGAAACTTTCTGATTTTTTTTTTCAAATTTTCAACACAAAAATTTGAATGCACTCCTGGGCCGCAGGTTGTGCACCCCTCGTTTAAGTGGGCTCGACTGAAATGTGAATTTGTTCACTAAGCTCCCCGTTCTGCTCTAGAGCCGCTATATAGATAGGCCGACGCATCAAGCTTGAGTTTCACCACTTTGGATCCAACTAATTTACTTTTACTTTCATTTTTCATTGTTGCAGAGCTAGGGTTACCAGAGCAAAGTTTCTGGACAACGCTAAGCTATGTTAAATTCACGTGAAAACTTACAAAACGCGATAACTCGCCAAAAGAGGCAACCACTCAAACACGAGCTGGATCCAAAGTGGTCAAACTCAATCTTGATGCGTCGGCTTGTCTATATAGGGGCCTTATTCTGCTCCAAACAACGCATTTCACAACCTTTACATCCCACGTGTAGCTCACTTGACTTGAAACCGAAAGTCAACTTTGAAATTTTGATCAAATCCTTTCTCTCTTTTCAGAGCAAATTGCTACAATAACGAAATTTTCAAGCACTGCGTACGAGCCGTCGAAAGACAACATCTGATCGAATTGGTGCTCACCCTGGCGAGGGAGGTTGGGTTGCCGACCAGAAAACGATGAAGCTACTGAACGCAGAAGATTCTTGAGAAACGCATCATTACTCCAGTGAGACCTTTTGATTTCAGAAGTCGAAAAATTGTGGATGATCGAAGTGCAGTGGGCGACGAAAGCACAATCAATTAGTATTATTTTTAAAAAATTATGCTTTTCAGGGAACCTTTTTCTTTCTTAAGACAAAAGAAAGACTTTCTTAAGACAAATTTCTTAAGACTACGTTGGTTGTAATTTTATTTGCATCCGACACTAGATGCTAATGTGTATTTCGCTGACGGTTCTTTGACTTTAGCTCGTCAGAGAACCAATAAATGATTTTTTTCATACATAATACGTTGTTTTTTGTACTTTCAAAGCTTTTACACAACAGAAAACTAAACAATAACTGCCTAATTGGTGGGGTGCATAGGGGGATTTATTGAGGGGGTGCGCGCACGCGCTACAATTTTAATAGCGTTTTGAAAAATGTTAAAACTAAATTTATTTTCATCGGGAAGCCTAGTTTGGAAAAAAACATGTATTTTTTCATTGCGACACATGAATTTAATTTACTTGAAAGTCGGAAATACAATAATATACAGTTTATTGTATGATCCGTGTATATCATCGTACATTGCCAGTGTGAATGAAATAGGACTATACTACGTATTAAGAATAACAGTATATTTATCCGTTTGAAAAAAAACAATCAGTGCTGCATTCTAGAATAATTTTTTTCTATGTAATTGGGTATTTATTAGTGTATCATCAATTTATAACAACCATGGCTAACAACAAAAAATGTGCTATTGTAATATACAGGTAGTTGTCAAAATAATGGAAACACTTGAGATTCATAAGAAAAAGCCACCGTTCATCGCAAAATAAGCGATCAATTGTTCTTTAACTTTAAACCCCCCCCCCTCACCTCCTCTCCCACCAATAAATTTTAAGTCCTTAGCGCCACTTATCAGAGAATGCGCTTCATTCTTTACCTAACACGGATCCTTTTTCCAAACCCGAATTTGTTTTTTAGCTTTAAAACAACTTTTTTAATCTGAGTATACGAAGAATAAAAATTTTAGGGTGAAATATTGTCGAAAAATGTCAAGAAGCACTTTTTTTTTTTTTTTTCCCCGTTGGATTCGTTTATTAGATTGTATTCCCCTTCCTCATCATGTCTAGGAAAATGAAATAATATGGGACTAAGCAGAAATACTGCTATGGTGCACTTTCTTCTATCACCATCACCCCTCTTTAAAATAGAACAGTTCAAAGGCGCCTTTGTTTACGTAAAGCACAGGTTTTAAAAACACATCACTCACATTTTTATCTTATTTTCTGTATTATTTTTTTTTAGTACGTTTTGCATTATGGTAAAATCATTTTATAAAAAGCTACTGTTTTGTTCTTTTAGAAATATTTTATACCATCCATTGGTTTAAGGTGTGCATGACTGAATAAAGTATAGTTTCTTTGAGTAATAATTTCTTCCTTGTTTTGTGCAAATAGAATTTCAAGCACTTTTTTCTCTTTCTATCTTACTTTTTTCTTTCTGTTTTTATTGAAAAATTTGACTTTTATGCTAATTTTTGGGAAATTTATATAAACTGCGTTATTATATCTAGTATTGATTACTTTTCAGAAAATGATAGTAAGCTTGCCTGTTTTTGAGGAGAAAATTTTTAATTTTTCCGAATGAAACTCAGAACTTTACTGAATGATTAAAAAATAAATAAAATACAAGCATGCATACTTATCTGTCTACCAAAAGAGACGTGAGGCATCACGAAAATAAATAAATTAATTAATTAAAGAAAAAAAAAAGGAAAAAAATAAAATAAAATAAAGAAGTTCAGCCTTGCAATACTGTCTCACTGTTTTCAAATTTCATCAGCTCATTTGTATCCGATAAGAACTTTTTGGGAGGTCACAGTGTCCTCCTATTGGGGTGCCACAGCTTGCACCCCCTAACGTGGGTCCTGGCTAAGCCCTTGTCTACAAATAAACATGAAACAGTTTTTTTTTTCAATTAAGGAAAATTTTCCAAAATTAAGGACTTTTTAAGGGACCCTAATTTTACTCAATAAAATTAAGGGTTTCTTAAAGAAGTACGAGCCCTGTTATAGCTCCTTTTTACATTAAAAAAGGGGCTCCTCGTAACAGTGGTACAGGTAAGAGGTTCCACAAGGCCTATGCCAGCCCCCCCCCCCCCCCCCACATCAGAATGCTGAGTTGATAAATTCATTTTTTATACTTTTTAAATATGCTATATGGAGATCTCTGAAATACCATGCAGTGGTGCATAAAAACTTCATGTATAGAACTTTAATTTTGAAAATTTTCCAGGACAGATCCCCAGAACCACCATTTCAATATCATTAAAAACTGTCTACCATTGCGTTCTTAGAACTTAAAATTACGAAGAGATGGGGGGGAGTGGGGTATTTTTTTCAAAAAATCAATTGGGAATGGTCCTAAACTTTTTCGGCCACGAAATTCTTAGTGCTTCACATTTACTTCAAAGAACCCTGTTCTTGTTAATGACTATGACAAAACGTTAGCAACATGGAAATAAAATGCTAA
Source organism: Uloborus plumipes (assembly GCA_038373865.1). Classification (NCBI taxonomy): domain Eukaryota; kingdom Metazoa; phylum Arthropoda; class Arachnida; order Araneae; family Uloboridae; genus Uloborus; species Uloborus plumipes. Next base: position 10,827 of record JAXGGA010002259.1, read on the forward strand.
TCATTTATTATCATTACAAGGTTGGAAAATCAAAAAAACAATTTTCCGAGCAGTTTCGGGGCAGGTTAAATTGAATTTTGGAGCAACAATTTGATGCTTGGGAGCAGGTCCAAATAACACTTTTAAAAGGTTAACATCCATGTTAAACATTATTTTTTACAAATGCAACATATATATTACACACATATACACAAATCTAATTTAGAAACTTTTTATAATTTAAGAAATTGCGATCAGATTTGAAAAAATTATCTGCAGAAGGTCGACATATCCATGGAAATGTTTCCAAATCTTATGGAATTTAAGTTAGTAAATTACATTTCATCTTTATCGGATAGAAGTTACTTTTTAGAAAAGAAAAAAAGATACTTTATAGATGAATTTATAAACTGAAACAAAATATAACTAAATGCTAACAGAATTAAAATCTAATCACTTGTGAACAAAATCTACAATAAAAAATAAAATAAGCTTATTAAAATTAGCTTCATAAAAACTTCCAACTTTTAAAATGATTGCAATATTTATAAGATACAAAATAATTAAAAATTCAAGCACAAATGTAATGCGAAAAAGACATGTAAGAAATATGCCAGTAAACCTTTCACTAAGAATATTTAATTCAGGTTTAGATATACAAAGCAATTATAGCTAATTTTGTAAGATATTTCTCTATTGCAGAGTGATATCTATTTTTTCGATGCAAAAGTATGGTACAAAAATAAATATTTAAATGTTGTTTAATGAAAAAAATAAATTGATAAATATAGAGAGCGTTACCCACCACGGCTTTGTCTGTGGTAAATTTTAAAGGATATTCGCTGCTGTCGCTGCATCCATAATTAAAAAGACTTAACTGCAGGAATGTTAAATTGAAGCTTAATTTTACCAGAGATTACTAGAAAGAAAAGACATCTGCAATGTCCTTGCAAAATTGCAATGCTATAATTTCTTTGGCTAAGTTCTTAAATCATTGTACAGTGACGCATTCAAGCTTTAAAACTGAAATGCAAATGTTCTTGCTTAACAAGATTTGCCATGCTCAACAGAGCCAGTAATGTTTTTTTTTTAATTATTTTCTATTTAAACGAAATTCTTGTTTCAGTTTATGGCCTTTTTTAATTACCTAACCAATTATTTTTAACTTTAAATGGGATTTATATTTAATTTTTCACCCATTCACCATTCTACTTTAAAACTACTGAAGTAATTATTATTGAAAAACTAGTCGTTTAGGGATAAAATTGCCAAAAACTAAAGTAAAGGGCAAAATTTCGCAGTTCTTTCGATTTATGACAAGGTTGCATTCTGCGCTCAAGGTAACAAACTTGGAATTTTTATTTGATCAGCATCCTAAAGAACTTGGCAAAACATTAGCACTACCCAATTTGACACACTACAGCCCCTTTTAGGCAACAAGGTTACAGGACTATATAGGTTGCAAAAAGATTTTTTAAACACAAGCATATAAGTAAAGATGAGTAAAAATAGACAACGTTTAAAAAGTAAATAAATAGGATTAAAAAGAGTTTAAAACTCAGCAAACAGCTGTTTCGGGGCTATTAACTGCAAGCCCCATCATCAGTGAATAAAAATAAAAAGAGGTTCACATGCCAAAGACTGACAAGTGAACCTGTTAGTCTTTGGCATGATGGGCTTGCAGTTTATAGCCCCGAAACAGCTGTTTGCTGAGTTTTAAACTCTTTTTAATCGTATTTATTTGTACTTTTAAACATTGTCTATTTTTACTCATTTTACATAGTATAAAGTTTTTGATTGCTGTTTTACAATATAAGTAAAGATATGGCATAAATGATTTTTAAGTTAACCCGCTCGGCACCCTGGACCTCATAAGAGGCTCCTACTTTTGAACTCAATTTTGGAAGAAGTAAACACTTAAAATGATTTTTTTTCCGTCAGTGACTCCACCTATTCATGTAGATCACATATGAGGCTCCTAAGTGAAAAAAAAAAAAATTATTTTAAATGTTTACTTCTTCCAAAATTGAGTTCAAAAGTAGGAGCCTCATATGCGGTGGTGCCGAGAGGGTTAAATTAATTTTAGGATTGCATTTTCATAATGTTATGACAGATATCCAAAACCCTCAAGAACAATGACCCTCAGAACCCCCTATTACTAAGCAGAACGAGAACCCTCCCAACAATATTAATGACTGCACCATTAACAGTTGTAAACTCAGGGAAACCTCAAGATACAAATGCAGTAATTGGCAGTGGCGTAGATATCGTGTCATCGCCAATGAACAAATCCAGAAAAAAAAGCAACGACTTAAACTGATAAAATGACTTAAATATATATTTTCTAATCAGCCGAAGCCACTCAAAGATTTCTTGTGTGTGTAAGTGTAAAGGGGGGGGGGGGCAGTTATAAATCTTGCAGGGAGACGCACCTAAGTCTACGTACGCTACTGGTAATTGGCGAGAAGGGAACTTAAGTATCATTAAGAAAAATACTGCAACATTGGGGACAGGGTGTCAAAAATCAATTGATTTAAATCGCGATTTAACTCAATTCTTTTTTTAAATCATTGATTTAAATCACTTTTTATTTTAATCCTTATAAAATTCTTTTGGGCAATCCAAATTTCATTATTTTTTTCATTTTCTTTTAGAGCTTTGATTTCCATCTAATAAATCGAAAAGTAATCCTACTCATGCCCCCTCCACAGATAGTGGAAGGTTGCAGTCCTCTAGAATTTCGAAAAATGTTTCTAAAATTCCTGTAAAAATTTTAACAAGTCAACTACGAACTCTATACATATCTTACAGAAAAAAAAACATCAGTTGGTTATTTCCCAGCTCTACACTTTAACAGTTGTTGAATTTCTCAATTTCTTTCATTTTTTTTTCATTACAGTTGAAAAAGTCATATTTAATTTTAAAAATTTTGCATATAAATTTTTTATTTTACTTCTCATTTTATTAAAATTTCATGCAATGCTGCTTAATGTCTTTATTTTCTTTAATTTTTCTGCATAGTGTTTCACAATTTTGTTGATATTAAAAGTGATTAGAATCATATGTATTTGCATTGAATCCGGTTTTACATCCTAGCTTTTTGGTGAAGCTTTACTTCAAAGGTGTTTTTGTATTTTAAAAACTTAAAGGTAAGTCATTCATAAATGTAAATTAATTAACTGAAATTTCTAATTTTATTTAAAAAAAATAAAAGAAATCCGATTTGAATAAAAAAAATCTGATTTAAATAAAAAAAAATCCGATTTTTTTTGATTTAAAAAAAAATCATTGATTTTTTTACACTCTGATTGGGGATTAAAAATTTACACTGTTTTCAAAATATTAAGCGACTTTGTTAGAGTTGGGACATTTTTATTAAGAATAATAAAGATAGAAAAAGCTGGAAAAATAAACTGCGATTGAGGAGATTTGGTTGAAAAATGAAACTGCTACTAAAAATAGAAGCGTTAGGATCATTAAAATCTGAAACTTAACTTACACCTCCAAACCATTAAAAAGGGACAGAGACACAATCCTAAGGGCCGAAGCTAAAATTAGTCCGAGAAAGGCACGCAAATATGGTAGTTTCCATATTTTGGGATTTTGTCACAGCATGTCGTAGAAAAGTTGATATGGCATTTTGTGGCTAAATGTCACAAGAATCATTGTTAAGACACACTTTGTTGCAGTCAGTCACATTCCTGCAATTGCACAGCTTTATAATAAAACTAATTTTTACTTAAATACGAATAATTTCATAAAAACCAACAAAAGATTGAAGAAATGCAAATAGATGAGGAGTTGCAAAGATGATTTATTTCAGTATCATACAAACAATGCTACATAAATATGCTTTCAATACAAAGAAAAATATATTAATATTTCGATGCACAATTTTTACAAAAGGTTAAAAAGAAAGCAAACAAATGGCGAGTTGCAAAGATGATTTACTTCAGTATCATACAATGCTACATAAATATGTTCACAACACAAAGAAAAATATATTAACATTTCAATGCACAATAAAAAATGACAATTAAAATATACTTTTAACTACACAAAAATATTCTGCTTCTGTGCCACGGTCGCAGCATTTTTTTCACAAAAATGCAAGCAACAAGACGCACAAGAATTTTTAAAACAGAGACTATACAGTTTTTGTCAAACACAAAGAAATAGTCACCCTTAACCTGGAAGAAAACATCCAAGCGCAATGCGATGAGATAAATAATTTTCACTCGCTCCTGGACAAGACAATGCGAAACAAACCACCTTTACAACTGCAATTTTATGTATTATTGAATTAAATAGCGTTAAATTTGAAATCGGCACTTTGTAGAAGACCCTTGTTTAACTTGAGTATCAGCATGTGCCTAAAACGTAAAGAAAAAAATTAATAAGTACACTGATATCAACTTGGGCTTTTCTTGACTTTATTTCTATTCATGATTTTGATGTGAAATTCAAAATTTTTTGAAAAATATTTAATGCACAGATTTTTTTTTCATTTGTTATAGATGTTACTTTTTACCACAAGTAGCCTCAAAAAAATAAATAAATAAATAAAATGATCATTTGTGTTGCACAATTCTGTAATGTACTTTTCAAGAGAACAGTCAAAAACATTTCTACTAAACTGATCTGTGTGCAACTGCAAAACAACATAAGCCCTGTGGCAGAACTTTTTCAGTTTTCAGCGACAAATTTACTAGAAAATATTTTTTTCTGCAGCACTAGAATATTCATTAATCATTAATAATAAATATATATGCAACCCCCTTACAGTAACACAAGGTGTTTGTTTATATTTATAAAAATGTTAACATCAATACTATAGATTCATAGGTTTTTTTCTGATGGGTATTTTATATATATATTTTTTTCTTAGCCTTTTTTTTCCTCCCAATGACAAAAATATTTCTGCACACAGTCTCCCCGATTCTGCGACAATATTGCCGTGTCGGCAGCTTTCTGCCAAAGGGTACATAAGTTTATAGCTTTCGAAGCACAATCTTTATATTCATTTTTAAATTTACTAAATGATAGTTTCCAGTAAGTTTGGCGGGAAAGTACAATTTTCTACCCTTGGAGAACTATGTCTAAAGAAAATCAGAAAACAACCAACATTAAAGGCCTCTTCTTTCTACACATAATGAAAATTCATTACCATTATCTCACAAAACAGTGCTTTAACTTCCAAGACAAAACCATTTCAGGCACAAGGAACAGAAACTGTTGACTATAGTGCCCTTAAATATTGAAGAATGCATAAACAAAACGAGATTTAATTCAAAAGTAAATGACCTATGTTGAAAAAAAAAGTACAATTTTAAAAGACATCAACAATGCACATCATGATGTGAAATAATTTAGTGCAAAATATTCGCAATTATCTTCTAATGCACTGACTTATCTGTAGAGCTTAATTTCACCAAGATATTGTGTCATCTCCAATTTGTTTGATGAATGCAGTTGATTTTATAAATATATAGTAAGTATTGACTGTTCAGTTAATGTATTTATGATCTATATTAAATTTAACAATAGCTTGAAACATATATGAAAAACACCCGATTTATAATTACAACATTAATTTAGTTTACCTTCAAAATAGTTTATAGTTCAATATTATTGATTTAACTTCCAAACTTACCTCATAACCTATAGCGTTTCTTTGATGAATATGTAACCTTTCCTTAACAATTCGTCTGAAAGTAAAATTTAGAATGATGAGTTACTTTGCGATATTGTTGGAAAAATATTTTACTTTTATTATTCGTTGCAGAGCATTTATTAACATAGGGACTAGGCGACACTAATGTCGCCTAGTGAAGAAAATTTATCGCCTAGAAAATGCAGAATAGAGTCACTGGGCGACATTGTAAAATCCAACATTTGGTCACTCCTAGTTTTCGTAAACGGAATTCTTACTTTCTCTTTGTTTCCCCTTCCTAAAAGCCTCCACCGCTTCTCCTACAGCCTCCAACAAAACCTGTTCCTTTTATCTGCCCATTGATGTTGGTAAACAGAAAGAGGTGAGGTGACTCCTTCCCATTAAAAACATGCTTCGGATTCCTTTAGCGTGCAATATGATCTCTAGGAATGAGAGCCGCAAAGTTGTATAATATATTATTTAAAATATTAAAAATAAATGTTTTTTTTTTGTAACATTTTATATCTATTTTGGGTTTTTTCTCCCCCACCCCAGACACATTTAATGACAGACAACCGCCCCATGTCGCCCAGTGAAAAATCCTTAAAAAATGCTCTAATTTGTTGTACATAAGCCAGAAAAATTAACACAAAACTGATGTATTCTTTTAGAAATTATTGTCTTTAACTTGCAAAAACCAAAAGAAAAAAAAATGTCTGCAATGAAAAACAATTATTTTCTTAAATTCAATTGCTCTGATTTCTATCAGTGTCCTTGTTAATAAATAAGGTCAATCATATGATCTTAATTTTGGTTTGTTTATTTATTTTTTAAAGCTGCAAATATGTATTTATCTTTTGATTTGGAACCCTTTAAATAGCCTCGACATAAAATTAAACTCTTATCTATATAACACCATACAGAATTTTGAGAAAAAATACCCATGAAATTAGTATTTTAGTTACTCAATTCAAGTTGATTTCAAAATATCTAACTTAATTACTTAGAGAAAGAGAAAAAATGTATTCAAGAGTTCCTAAAATGGAAGACTTGGTGCTTAATGGGTTGTGTAATGTATATTATGCTTGCATGATTCATTAGTAGACACAGCACAATAATTTATGTACAAATTATTCTTAACCCTTTAACGGGCTCTTTATTTCTTGTAATTTGTACTATTTACGAATATATTTTACAAATATATTTAGAGTATGCTTAATTTATTCAGTAAATTCTACAATCTACTAAAGGAATTGAGTATTAAAGGTGATTACTATACATTAGGTAAAAGAGATTACCTTGGACATTTAAAATAATTGATGAAATTGGTGTTAAGTATACTTACCACGTCCCACAGTGGTTCAAGGTCAGAAAAAATAGGCATTTCAAAGTTTGAACATAGAAAAATTTTAATGCTCTAATTACTTAGCCTTTGAGTTGTAGTATATATACTCCATAAGATTTATTTAGAAAAAAAAATTGCATATTCTTCAAAATAAGCCAAGAATGTAAAAAAATTACGTTTTCAGGGTTGCCACAGGGAAAATGTCACAAAAAAGTAGCAAAAGTCGCCTAAAAATACCAAAAAAGTTGCAAAAAAGTTGCCTTGAAAAGAAAAAAAAGTTGCAAAAAAGTAGCCATGAAAAAAAAAGTTGCAAAGATAAATAGAAACATGTGACTAGCTAAACTGAATATGAGTAATGCTTTAAAACAAGTTAAAAAAATAGACATATTTTGAACTGATGCATTAAATTAAAGATACAAATGAGGAAAAAAAAAAACAAAAGAGTACAATCGAGGTTATTTACTTTACAAGACTGCTACCATTCAAAAGAAAAATAATAATACATTCTTATAAATACAGAAAATTTATTCCGAAAATCCATGCTTTTAGTTTTTTACAGAAAAATGATTCTATCAAAGTATTTTCCTTTTGTTCACTAAGCAATTTAATTTATTTTCTTTATCTTCATGCTCTCTTTCCCTATTCCTCAACTTTATACTGCCTTCTAACATACACTGCGCTATTCTAATACTTTCAGTGTCTTTTGCTTCAATAGCTGATTTTAGCCTCTGGTTTGCCTGTTTAAAAATACATCAGCTGATTTTTGAGTGTCCTTTCTCTCTCTATTTACTAGTTTGACTTTTTCTTCTAACTTTTTAACAGATTCCTTCAAACTTGACAGCTTTTCTTTTTCTATTTTTCTTTGTTTCAACTTTTCTTCATTTTCTTTTTCTAATCTCAATTGCTCTTCTTTCTTTTTCTTCTAGTCTTCAAGGTAGAACTGGTATGATTTGCGTGCATCAATAGCTAAATTTAAAAGTTCTTTATCAATTTGGAATTGTGCAACTATAGAATATCGCTTCAGAGCATCTTATAATAAGCCTGTCATTCCATACATGTTCCGACATCAAATATTTATCTTCCAAAAGAACTCTCCTGTATATTGAAAACCTCTACTTCACTATTACCATGAGACTAAATGTGACTAATCATGACTAAAAATAAATCTTACTTTCTCCGATGAAAATTATTAAAATGTGGGTGGCTTAGATGAATTATAATTATGGATTAGCTTGACTAAAGATCCGATGAGCATATGGAGATGTGCCGCTTTTACCATTAAAATCTGGCTTATTTGGGACACTTTTCAAAAAGGCTCAAGCATAATTATTATTTTTTTTATGCATCCCGATTCAGTTGATCATCTACTTAGTTGTCACATGCTGTTTCTGACCGAAGTAGAAGTTTTGTAGGATAAAGGGGCAAATCGTCAGTTCGAGCCGTTTTTACAATTCCTTCATACTTAAGAAATATAATTTTTCTTGGCCTTTTTGATCGATACGCATGTCTGAATTTGCTCTCCACGAATTAAAAAACAATGTACTACCATACTAGGGCCGATTTAAAAGACGAAAAATTAGCAAAGTGATTTCATTTCCAAATTTCGGCTTCCAAACGTTCTCTTCTTTACACGAGAACTACAGAGAGTTTGGGAGTTTGATTATTCATTCAGCAATCCCTGCACCTTATATTCGAAGCAAAAAGCCTCACCTAACCTTCAACAATTACCTATCAGAAGATATTTGCATAAAATCCGACTTTTGTCTAAACATTTGCAACAGCAAAAAAAGCGAAAAAAAAATGTCTTTTGTAATTTCCGATTTTTGTTTCGGTTATATTTTTAAAAACTCCAGAAGCGTATTTGGGACAATATTGTCTACCTGCGGTAGTAAATTTGAAAGCATTTCGCTGAATAGTTTTCTTTTTATTCATATATTTGCATTTTGTCTAAACTATTGCATCACATTGTAGCTGCCCTGTGCCCAGTCGAGGTTGCCGCAAAGCTCTGAACTGTATAAGGTTTCAGCTTCTGGAAAAGCTCAGATATCGGTAACGTACGAAGTATGCAAATCATTTCCATACAAGATCGACTTTCGTTTTCATATCACTTAAGCCTAGTCCAACTTGTTGATTGGATGCAGTGGATTGGTGCAGCCCATAAAGTCTATTTAGGGAAGGTTTTATTCTTGAAATGAAAATGATTTAAAACCATGGGTGAAAGAAAATCTCCAGGTCAAAAGAAAACTAACGTCGGGGGAAAAAGTCTCCAAAAAAGCAGATTCAGTGCAAAAAAGTAGCTTTTTGGCCTGTTTTTGCATAAAAAAGTAGCTAAAGTCGCCTTGTGTCCAAAAAAGTAGCAAAAAGTAGCATTTAAGTATCCTGTGGCAACCCTGCGTTTTTAATTAATTTTGGACCTGACCCTATACTGCAGCTTCAATTCATACATTCAGTAATCCGAACTTGAATTTATAAAAATTCATTTCACATTGGTCTTTCACACCTATAGGATGCATATTACACCAGAAATAATAATTTTAATTAATAAACATTTAAAATTATCTAAAGTGAGAAAAAAGTAATTGCGAAAAAATATTATGAAATATATTGAGGTATATACTTTTATCGGCGGCTTCCTGTGAGCTTAAAGCTATATTGGCAAATAGTTTGAACCTTTCTGAAACTTAACAAAAGCATTTTAGCTGTGACTGTGTGCGTGGCAGATGTTTTTATTTGAATCTCACTATTTACAAACACCAATATAGTAAACTAAAAAAAACTAAAAAATAACATGTCATGGTATAACGGGGACAAATTGATTTTTATCCAAGACATTGGCCATCAAATTTGACGTATTCCAAAAAAAAAAATCTGCACCTCAAAGCCAGACTAACATAAGTCCCATTTTCACTACTTCTCAAGGAGAGCGATCTACACTCAAGGGATTTTTTCCGCTTTCTCACCGTTTCGAACCACTGTGCGGCCTTATAAAGGGTTAAGAATACATGATTTTAATTTAAACTTTATTTATACATTTATATTTCATAGAAAACTATACTTTTGAGGAAATGTATCAGATTTCATTTTTATCTATTTATAATTAACCATCTTTTAACCCTCATGATTATTTAAGCAAAGGTCTAGTTATGTACAGTAAAATTTTATAAAAGCTAAATCTTTTCAAACTATATTTTTCTTATAGAATATTTTATCAATGAGAAAATGCAATTGCAAAATTTTATTTCTACTTCTTCAATTGATCAGACAGGTGACCCAAATCGAATTAAAAACACAGAAATTACGTAGCTGTGTGAGCAAATACAAAAATGTTGTTATATTATACTTAGCATTCATGTTATGCACTTTTCAAAGGGCGCGGCACCCTGCCCCTTTTTTAAAAAGTGCAGATGCGCCCTGCCTGCCTTCCTCCCCCTGAAACGCGCCCTGCCCTACCTGAAAAATTCTAATGATGAAACTTGCGGTTTCCCGGGGAGGGGGGGTGGGACGATGTCCGAAAGAAACTGAAAATTATTAGGTCAGCACTTTCGCTCCCAATCGAATGTCCTTTGATATGGAGGAGGGCAGGGAATGGGGTGACTCAGGCTCTCCCCCCCACCCCACCCCGGCACATATTGCACCTGTTCAAGAAAAAGCAATTTTTGTTCTGTTGTTCCATGTCCATGTGGTCTGTCGCAGTCTGGTGCACTTCTTTTTGAATAACAATATGCTTGATTATAGCGAAATGCTTCACTTGCTGTTCTCCCTTGTTTTTTACAAACAAGTCCAATTGAAAGTTTTTTTGATCATCCTTTCTCTTTTACTGATTCATCTGGTGTTCATCTTTTTTTTCTGCAACAAGTACAAATGAAAATGAAGTTGGCTCGGCAAGAGAGTGCTCGCATGACGTCATCTTGTTGGAATTTGGCAAGAGAGTGATCGCATGACCTCATCTTGTTGGAATTTAGCAAGTGAAGTTCGAGTGGGGAGTTCTCCTCAAAATTTTATCCAAGCCATAGCTTAAACCCTGGTTTTAAGTAACATAAATCAGTGATAATAACATTGATTTGAAAAGTGTTTTAATATCATAAATATTTAAAACGTTCTTACATTTTGGCGATAACTGCAACTTATAGTAACCCTGTTCTGCTATGATTGGTTTCTGCTGCAACCCTACTTCCTATCCTCTCAGCTATTTTTTTTTTTTTTTTATTTGTTTTCATTTGGATTCACTCATTATAGACATGTTGGTTACTGTTGATGTTTTTTTTTCTTAATTTATTCCCCATCCTTATGGGGATGTAGGAAAATAAAATATCAGAATAAGCAGAATGCTGTCACACTTTTTAAAATAGAACTGTTCAAGGGGTTGTAGCTGGGGCTTTCCATCAGGGCTGCCAGATTTAAGAACTGTATCGGAGGGGGGGGGATGAGAGAAAAATTCTAATGGTTGATTTTTTACAACTGACTTTAAAATATGTAACCTTTCTCATAAACATCTATGAAAAAAAAAAAAAAACACAATGAGCATATAAATAAAAATGACATTTTTTACCATTTCATAGTTGTTTTTCTTCATGAATATAGGTAGGAAAAGGTTAAACACTAACTATTGTGAGATCCCTTAATCCTTATTTCCCTGTTATTAGCCCCTTTTTCCTGAGGCAAGACTGTCATTTTGAATTTTGCAGTGGGGGGGGGGGGGGGCAAAAGAGTATATATTCAATGAAAATTATACCAAAAACCAACAAAAGCCAAGCCCATTAATTTTCCAAAACCAGAGGGGGGGGGGGCAATTGATCACCGGTCCTGATCCTCCAAAAGACGGCCTTGGTGTGAAAGATATAATAGACGTTCCAACTGATGTTTTTCCGTATTATGGAAGCAAAGACCTTTTATTTATTTTTTTTTTACAACTCTGAAATTCAACACCTCAAATTTATCTCCCAAAATGGCGATATGCCCGAGTGCCTTTCACCTCTGCAAAAAGTGCCCTATTTTTCTTTGAAAAGAGCCCTCTTTAAGAAATTTACCCTGCCCTTTTTTCAAAAAAATGTGAACACTAATTATACTACACCTGCAAGTTCAAACATGGGCTTAAGGCTCTATATAGCCAACTATTTTAGCTGGATGCATGAAATTAATTGGTAGATGTTATCAAGAAATTAGGTATAACTGTAAACGCTAAACATTGATTGGCATTTAATTACTAAAATCCTGATGAATTTCAATAGTTCAAGTCAATAGTACTCACCCTATTTTCATAATAGCATCTTCATGTTTAACATCTGCGGTCCAAATACCAAGCTTATCACCTTTATTCCTAATCTGTACTACTGCTCCACATATATCTTCACTACATTCATCAAAGGCTTCGCCTATCATACATAGCAGCTGACCACAGAAAAATAACAATTTTAGAAAATCTAAGATTTTTTTATGCATCACAATAAAATTAGTTAAACCAAAATTTTCAGATTATTACATTTCGCTAAGGCAAAGATGGCCTTCAACACTGAGTAAGAGTATCTAACGTGACAGTAAATTTTGAGGGTGCCGGTCAAAATGAATGATTTATTTTGAATTCATCTGGATTCAAAATGAATCCAATGGCTGCCAACTTCCAGACAGGCTCAAGAGGAGCACTATTTCGCAGATCCAAGATTTGAGTATTGTGATTGAGTAAATTGCGTATCGGCATCGTTTTGAGAGATTAATGGGTTATAATGCTAACATTAAGTATTATTGCAAATTTTTTTGTCAAACACATATATAATTTTTAAATTATTTTAATTTATTTTTCATTACTAACACTTCTTCCTTTATCTTTAAAAAATAATTAGAGTAAAAATACACAAAGAGCCAAGAGAGAAATTTAATAAAAAAAAAAACATTCACTTGATACAGTTTTATCCAGAACAAATCTTTTAAATAAAAATTACTTAACATACAATATAACATGCAGCAAAAACAATAAGCAAAAAATAAATGACCACATCATTTGAATTTGTTGTTACTCAAACTTCCAAGTAAAGATAAATTTAAAAAGTAATGTCATATGAACATCAAATGAGTAACCTAATTTAAAATCCAAAAATGATATTAAGGTTTTTTTAGGGATTCCACAGTTGCTTTTTTTGCTTTAACAAGTTCCTCTTTAGTAAACTCTTTGATAACAGAGAGTGTTTTTTGATATCAATCTTGACTTTTCAATAACTATCGACTCTAAAGTTGATACACTTAAATTAGAGCGAAATTCATTTTGATTTTTTCGTACTAAACTGAACACACGTTCACACGCTGCATTACTATGTGGAATTAATAAAATTCTATGCATCAAAGTAGGTAAAACTTCATATTTAACACAGCAACTATGATCTTTAAGCTGGCTAATTAAAAACCAAGACTGATCTGCCCTCTCACAAGTGAGAATGTCTTTAGAAAAATTCATCAATTTGGTAATGGGAAAATTCACTTTCAATTTTACCCTTTTGATTATCTGTAAAGTCCTCACAAAACAGTTGAACAAAATAGTCCACTGAACTGAATGACTTTTCCAATCTCATGCTGACATCAGCAACTTCAGCATGCAATAATGTTTCATCCTCCAAAGGAAATTTGTCAACTATGTATTGACAGGCTTCGGCATAAAAGTTTCTCACACTTTGATAGAATTGAGATTTTCCATCTGCAGATAAATTTTGATCTTTAAAATACTGTCTTATTTTACTCCCAATTACAAGGTCTTTATCACATTTTTGTCGTTTTTTGCTTGAGAACTTTATTTTAAGAATTGAGCCTGCCTCCTTTACAGCATCTGGAGAAATGAAGTTGGATATTAATTTTGTTAAAAGAGCAAGTAACTCCCTGCGTAATTTGTGGATGAGAGGTGCCTCGCTCTGCAGAAAGACATTTGGAGCACAAAACAAGGCTAAAATATTCTGAAAAAACAGCATATACAATTTTGTTGCAGAATTTTTAAACATCCTCTTAAGTTTTTTTACACTTATCGGAAGGATTTTCATTCTCAAAACATAGAATGAGGGAAGACAGCGATCTTGTAGAAACATATTTTAGAATTTTATGTTCATCTAGCTCACATAATTGTTGGCACAATTTGAAGCACTCAACACGATTTGCACTTTTCTTAAAGTAGTAAAAAACATCTACTAAAACATCTTCAACATTCATACTCAATGCTTTGGCAGCTAAATGAATGAGGTGGCAAGCACACCAACTAACAAATATTTGCGGATTTTTTTCAAGCAAAAATTTTGCTACGCCTTTATATTTACCAATCATGGAGTAAGCATTATCACACGAACATGCAACACAATTTGACCACGGTATTGATTGCTTTGAGAGTTCTTCATCAAGTAATTTGAACATATTTTTTCCCGTAGCATCCCCCTCTAACTTTCGAAGGCTTGACAAACGTGTAAAGCTGTTTCCATTATTGTTGAAATTTACTACAACTGAAAAAATCTTTTCTAAAGAAACAGAATTGTTTCTATCCGTTGAAAATGAAAATTTGCAATACTTTAGTGATTCAGACAGTTGTAGAGAAGTGTTGCTTGCTAAGCATGAATGATGGTTTTTTTTTTGGTTCTGGCACAACCCTATTTTTTCTCCACTTCCGAATCTGGGAACATTTTCTTAAATAAAGGTTTCACATGGTCCGATGCTGCGATGGGCAAGTTATGCTCTAAGAGGAAATTCGTGAACAAAAGTTCTGCTTGTATTGTGTTCTCATCACTCGATGATGCAGCAGACGACGATCTTAAAGTTTTATTCGTTCTTAACAACTGCACTTTTTCTCGATGCCGTTGACTATTGAGATGACTATTGAGTATGTGTAAAAATAAAATAAATTCAAAAAAACATTGAAAAAACTTTTGCTTGTTAAAAGTTTCAATTATAATATAAAAGCAACAGATTTAAAAGATAACCTTTTTTTAAATAATTTTGAAAAATACATTCATAGTAAATACAGAAAAACTCAATTACAATGAAAAGAGCAGAAAAAATCAACTTATAATGAGAAGAAAATTATTTAACAAGTAGAAAATTAATTAAAAATGTTTTAACACACAAAAAAAGAGAAGTTCAGATTTTTTCAAAACTTAAAACCATCATTTTCCTTCTTTTTTTAAAATTCAATAGCATTACACTATTCAAAGCAAATATGAAAGTCAAAGCGTACTTACAATTTCAAGCCAGTAATTATTTAAGTCTGTCACCCTTTGCGACTTTTGTACATTAAAAAGCCATCTACCGCCTTGTTTATTTCTACTATCTTCCCACATTGGCTTGATACCATGCTAAAAAAATAAATTACAGTTAAACTTACACTAAAGAACAAAGCGACTATTCGTTTATCACTAATATTAGGCATAAAAATTACACAATATATGCAAATTGTCTCGCAAAATAAGAATACAGAGCGGTATTTGGGGATGGGAGGGAGAGGTTCAGTACTAGCCATTCAACGACAAAAAAGATATAAAGAATGGAGTCTCCATATCTTGAAGCGTTATAGCTCAAAAATTCCTTTGTCTCGTATCTTTCATTGGGTCCCTAAAATCTTGATACGAGGTTCCCTCAGGGTTCGCGTTTACCCGCTATAGCGGGTTTTTTACGAAAATTCTTGAAGAACGGACGCAACATTCACGCCGTTTCGGGTCCCTGGGACCCAAAAATAATAGTTTATGCCAAGAGGAAAAAAATCCGATCAAAAAGTAATTTCGGACCCGTGTGAATCGAAAAACTCCAGAAAACTAGTGCTGATTTCATGCTGTATATAGTTGAACTTTTACAATCATGAAAGGAGGGGAAAGAATAAAAGAAACCCATCCTTATCAGCTAACTCAATGACCCCCTATTGTGTTGGCCAGGCAATCCTAGTTCTAAGAAGGGGGTCAGACACAGCTGTGACTTGGACATGTCAATCACCCCCATCCCCCGCCCTATTCTTAAAAGCCTCATGACATTGCACATGTTGTCCCATTGTCCTCCCATTCTTTTCTTGGAATTGAATAGTAAACATCCTACAGGTACGAAATTTTCATAGTATTTTAGATCTTTTTTGTCCGTTTTTCGTTAGCAGGTGGAAAATACGCTTAGTGAATTTTGGCACATTTTTACTGATTGAGCAGCTATCTTTTAGCATCCGTTTCTGGTTAGTTATTTTTCTGATTATTTCCTAAATAGTCCCTAGTGCAAAGCCTACAGAGCTAAAATACAATGGTATTTTTCCCCTTGTCTTATTTTTGCCCCCCCTCCCCACCCCGAAAAAAAAAACGGCAATTAAAACATATTTTCTGCTTGAAATTTAACTATGATTTTCCTCTGCAGAACATTTAGTTTCATTTTGCTTATCATGTTTTACTTTATCTTTCTGATTTGTTTACAGATTTTTTCAATAAACTAATCAACATAATTAAAAATATTCTGAAGACATAATTGTGCTTTCCCAACCACAAAGAGTTTTTTTTAAACCTTTACACAAAAAATCAAATGCTGATTATAATTCTTAGGAAATAACAGAAGATTACAATCATGGATTTATCCTTGTTTTTATTTATTGCCAGAAAAACTTGCTTATTTGATTACAGCTTCTTGTGCCATTGTGTTTGACAGTACTTACATCTAGGAATACATTGATGTCATGAATTCAAACATGTCCAATACCAGGAATTCAAATAAAAACCTTTTTATTTTGTGTCTTAATACGTCTAATATTAAACCCATGTTAAAAAAATTAAAGGTGAAAATCTAAGTTATCTCCTTGTAGCATCATTAATTTTTTATGCATCAAATTTTGCAAAAAGTTGTCAATTTAGTACATGAAATCAATGGATTATTGTGCATTTTCAGATCAATTTTAAACAAATGTTTTTACCAAAAATTAGTTAGCTGTGTCTAGTTAAAAAAAAAAATAATGACAGTTAAATTATACTTGCTAATTTTAAACTTTATTTAGTTTTTAGTAAGTTTTAGTTATTTATTTTTTGCAAAGAGTGTAGAAATAAGCAACATACTGTCTAATCTTTTATCGTAAAACCTTCCTCGCTTTTGCGCATGCCTGAGGTCTCTTTGGATTTCCTCAAAATAGGGGAGAAATGCGAAGTAACATTCAACAGGAAGTAAGAAGCGAAAGCACAGCTTCTTATCTCCTTATCTTATCACCCCTTTTTCAAATGGAAGCGATCGTGACTGCCAGGCGCGCAATACGCAGGCAGACAGTATTGTACAATTTTCTACATATTATCTCCAAATGGAGTGCATAATAGGCTGTGTCTTCCACCCCTTCTGAAGTGACCCTCAACATAATCAATCTTTTGTAGCCTGCTGTTTCAAAAAGGTTGTGCATCCCTGCCGTAAATATCACTAAACAGTCCTCTTTTAAGAAAAGTTCGGAAGTGGCAATGGAAAAAGCAAATTGATAAAGAAATGAGGACAGTATACTGGCTTGCCAAAGAGCTGCAGGAACAAATTTTTGTCACTAATTGAATTGAATTAATATTGATCTCAAAAACTAAAGGAAAAACTCCTTAATTAGTATAATTTACTCATTCACCAAGTTCACTTGTTTTCCATTCAAAAGTGTGCACACAATTAATAAATTTTTTCCTGAGGAAACATATATGCAATGCATTTACAACATTTGTATTTTAATAATAATGTTATTTTATTCAAATATTTCGGGACTCAATTTTTTCATCAAAGGACTCACTTTTTTTTCATTAATGGGTCCATGGGACACAGGTAGCAAATAGGTCAGCGCGAACACTGTTCCCTCAACCTTATAACTTGAACTACCTATAAGTCGTCCCTTTAAACCCCCCCCCCCCTTGGGACTTTCGAGTTAACGAGAATTAAATGTATTTACTAGAAGTGTACATTGAAAATAACAGACAGATTTTTTTTTTTTTTTAAATTTAAGATCATGGTTTGTTTTTCTTTGTTTGAGATTTAAAAAAAAAAGTTTTACCCTCTTATTTAAATAACGCAGCTCTCCTCTTTCTCAAAAAAAAAAAACATTTATAATGTCTATTGTTTGTACAGTTCTTATCATTCATTTGTGCTTTTCATTATAAAATAACTGTTCAAAGGAATTATATGTTTCCAAATAGTGTTTAGAATTAAAAAAAAAAACTTTGCAATTAATTTTGGACATTATTTTGGAATGTACGGTTCAATTTGGATGCTCTGATGGGCGCTGACATAATATTGCATCTATTGAACAGGACATGATAAGTTGCTTTTATAGAAGGGTTGCTATAACAAGAGTCATTCTCAAAAGCGTTGGCTAAGCTGTATATATATATTATATCAGTAGAGAAATCATTAATTTTTCCAGTAATGTAATGGCAATGCAAAATAATTCAATCCTGACTTGAAAGCAATTCTATTTGAAAGGGAATTTCCTGAAAAACAGTATTGGAAAGCTGTTACGGCACCAAATCACCCAATAAATAAATATGTATAAATATATATAAAATGTTATGCTAAACATAAAATCAGCATTTTAACTAACTATTCTATCCTATTTTTGGAATAAATGAAACTAGCATCAAAGTATTGTTTAAGTTATGTTAGGTTTTTTTAGAAATACAGTTGACGACAAGATTAAGAAAGCTGCAGAAGAAGATGTAACCCAAGTATTAAATTTCACAATTCAAAAATACCTTGAATTTATTAAATCATTTTCCTTATAAATGAAAAAAGTTACATACACAATGATTAAAGTTTTTCGGGGATAATCCTATCCAAGTTGTGTGTGGAGGAGACTACAATTTTTTGAGAGGATAAAAAAAAAGTAGCAATATTGTGTGATTAGTTCAACTTTTCATGCAGACGACATTCTAAACATCCTTATCTGTTTTGTTTTTCTGTTTAATATTGTCCAAATTATTACAATCACTTAATTTTACTAACCGTCCACAAGAGAAAGTTTGCAGCCTAAACTATTTTCAAAAGGGATATGTGACAATTTTGACGGGATTTTCTAGGTGTTTCGAACTAGTGTGTGCTTCAATCATTTTTCACTGCATTTTTACTATCAGCTATGTTGGTAGCTTTATTTTGTCGAAACAGAATAATAAAGTTCAGTTTGCTTTATCATAATAGTTGGGAGTAAAATTACAAAAAAAAATAAATTACTTTATTCTATAAAAAATTGTTTGTTAATTTATAATTAAAGTTAATACGATTACTTAAATTATTAACCCGTTTTCACCTAGCGTAACATATGCGTCACGCTAATCGACCTCGATTCCAATTGCAAAAGTAAAACTTAAAGAGTCCCAATGAACTTTATTTTTAGTGTGAGTTACTGAACGATTCAATTTCTCTAGTTCAGCCTTATTTTTTTTTCCTAACTTTTTATCTTTTACTCTAGCAACGAGTTTAAACTAAAATGGAAAATTAATTCCTACCAATATGGGTTAAGTTATATTTGTTACAAAAGGTCACAATTAAAACATTTTTAAACAGAGTGATCAAAATACAGCTGCTATGCAATAGAACTGCAAATATTTAAAACATTTATTCAAAATAGCAAGAACAGCAGTCAGGACCAGCATTTCTCTCTGCCAAATGACATAAGCTTAAAAAAAAAAAAAAAAAATTGTGGGGCATTTTTTTTTTTCAGTTGTAAAAAAAAAGAAAGAAAAAAAAATAGCTTTACTCCCAGTCAGCTAAAAGCACAGGAATCTTTTTTTCGGATGGTAAACGCTTTTTTTTTTTGCATCCATTACCTTTTTTTTCTTTTTTTCTTATTGCAAATTAATAACATTTAACAAATTAATAAATAAATAAAATAAAACTTTAGTTGGTGTTAAAGAACTGCCACAAAAAATATTTAACTGTAAGACAGGAAATAATTGTAATAACTATACATGTAATAAAAATTGGTGATAAATCAGAAATTACGAAAATTAATCACAAAGTTCATGTGAAAATGCTGAAAAGAACAGGGTTTTTTTAGTAAGGGTTTTTTTTTTTTAATGTGAGAGTTAAAATTTCTGAGGACTGGCCAAAACTTTAAAACAAACCAAAGCCAATTTGGCAGATCACCAGTTGAGAATCACTGGTCAAAACTTACAATTACGCAACCATAAGAATGCATCGGTTAAAAAAATTACTTTTTACAATCATTCTTAATTTAGCAAAATCTTTAATATTTAAATATAAAACAACTTTTGGAATAAAAGTATTTTTCAGTATAACAAAGAAAAAATAACTAGATTAAATTAATTACCTTAAAAAGTGCATAATCACATCCTACTGGTATTTTACTAACTACTTCTATATGGTTATAAAGGCTAGAATAAAGAAATGAAAAGAAATACTGAATATAACACAGCAATTTAAAACTTACACATCTAATAGCATGATAGTAACACAATAATAAACACACTGCATACAAAGGTTTAAATTTTACAGAATTTAACATAAGTAAAAGTTTTAACAAAAAAATTGTCCTAATTCTTTTTCCTGAATGTAGATTCTTAGATTTTTCGGAAATTATGCATTAACTCCACTGCAGCTACATATTTGACGCTTTAAACAGATTTAGAGGTTAATTCGGCAGTTTTAGATAATTGTATAATAGTGCGAACAACCATCGGCAAAAAACTCGCCAAAAATATCGCTAAATCTATAACTACGATGGAGTTAATATGTAAGTACAGATTTTTCTAACTGCATTATTTTAATGTGTGCATAATTTTATTGTGAAAATACAAAATCTGGTAAATGTCAACATTAGCCAGTGAATATTAACATTCACATAGCAAAAATTATAAGTGATCCAATACTTATTGATTTTCACTGGTGAAAGTCCATATTCTAACTTTGGTCTTTCACAGTAACATTCATACATGATACACGGTACAATATACATACAAATGAATTTAACTTTTAACCGCTTAGTCGTCGTGCCCGTGTCTCATACGGGCTGCGTTTCTGATATTTTTAAAGCTTCAAAACTTTTACTTTTTGTCGTGTCCGTATTAGCTTTTATTTCTACAACTACTACGCCTACTAAAGAAGGTGGAAGAAAAACAAATTTGGAGTTTCGAAAGAATTTGGTTAATGAAATATTAGAAAAATATCAAGCTTCTGTTCCTGTTTCAGGAGGAGGTCGTCCATGGAATGAAGCGTCGCTAAGTCGATTGATTGAACGCCATTTTCTGGAAATAATACCCCCTACAGACAAGAAAGCAAATCCTGCGAGAGAATGTAAAGTGTGTTGCAGTAAGACGAATGCAAATGGGAAAAGAGTTAGAAAGGAGACAAGATACCACTGTAAAGACTGCAATGTAGGACTATGCATACCATGTTTCAAAATTTACCACACGCAGAAATATTATTAACATTTCAACTAATATACCCCTAGCATAGATCTCCAATTTTGAAATATTGTTTGTCACCAACGATGTGATGCGCATTACTTGAAGAAAATAAAAATTTTCTTCGCTCAAAATTTACTTTTTCTTTCTCAATGCCTGCATTGAAGCTTTTCAGCCTGTCTTGGATGCGCGAGGAAAGCAAACTTTAAGGTAAAATAGGGTAAGTTGATTAAAATTTTCCTACCTTTAAAAACCACTAAATTCAAAGGAAAATGCAGTGTTTTTTATTTTAATATGTTTAAAATATTATGAACATAAAAAAACAAAAATTAAAAACCAGATGAATTTTGATCAGTTTTTGGAAAAAAAGTGCGACGAGTAAGCGGTTAAGTTAAAAATAAATTATTTTATTTCAAAAAATCCATGACCTTAAATCATTTATAATCTTTACTTAATGATTTATAACCAAGTTAATAACTTTGATAATAAAAATATCACAATTATAAAATGCCTGAAATTTCTTAAGTTTAATTAATTCCAAAGTCAACTTTGATTGTATCTCCAACTTAACTTCATTCCAAGTCGACTTCATGCAACTTGGAGATCCTAAAAACTGAAAATTTTAAAACTTATGTAGCCTTTCTTGTGCAAGAAATTTCATGTATTTTTAGTTTAGTAGGGACTGCCAGTCCCTCCACCCTTAAAAAAATGTATTATAGTAAAAATTCTAAACCTCTAAAAATTCGAATAGCATAGATTGCACCATGACACCCCCTTAAAAGTGAGAGCCAATTGGTTAAGAAAAAAGGATATATGATACAACTATTAATAGACCTTATTTACATTTGGGGAAAAAAATACAATTTCTTTTGAAAAAAAAAAAAAAAAAAAAACAGCTGGAAATCTATCTTAAAACTTCTGAAAGATTTTACATCCCTATTTGGGGCCAGGGCTGATTTAACATACACTTATCAACATTAGTGCATTCAAAAGATCTTCAACAAGAAAGTATGGAGCACACAAGCTGTATAACTGAAGTTAAAACTCAACGTAAATAAAACAAATTAGGTAGAAAGCACAGCAAATAGCTATTTCAAGGCTACAATAGAGCCTCTTCCTCAGTGCAAACTGAGTGTTCTCTCACAGCTTTCAGGTTGTGTGCTGAACTTTTTGCACTGAGGAAGAGACTCCATTGTAACCTTGAAATAACTATTTGCTGTGCTTTCTACCTGATTAGTGCTTCATTTATGTTGATTTTTAACTTCAATTATATTTTAGCACAAAGGTCATTTGATCATTTTTCAGTTAACACAAGCTGTAGCCTTGCTGATCGACTCTTAGGTATTGATGAATCATCTGTCCCAACTCAAATGAAGGATGTAATCAGTTGAGTGCAGTTAACTGGAGGCAAGTTGTTGAACATTAGAAAGCACCAAATATTTGGTTTAGTTAATAGGGACTTCAATAACAAGAGGCAAAAAAAGTCTGTATTCTGGTTTTAAATAATCAATTCTAATTTTGGGTTGAAAAAAAAAACAAGTACAAATGATTTTTTTTTTTTCACTCTTGTTTTCAAGATACACTAAAGCCCATTGGATGAGCTACTGAACACTATTTTACATTTTTTTACTTCTAGGTTTCCATTATTTTGTAAAAGCAGATAACCTGATACACACGCAAATTTGCAGGAGGTTGCAGCTAAGGAAAAAACTAACAGTATAGCAATAGTTCTAGATGAAACTCATTAGTCTCCTCTCCCTATTTTGCAAAATAAAAAAAGAACAAAAAAAAATGGTTTGAACACTTATGTTCAAGCATGTTGCTAGGTATGAAAATTTAATGACTTACAATCATTTATGATTTCTACACAAATAGAATAGATTACAAGGGCATACATGCTTAATAACAATTTTAAAATCTTGCATGCAGAAATCAAATACACAAAAAGAATGGAAATAAAAATTTTCTTATAATGTCGTGTACATAATTCATAGGCAAAATTCAAACAAACATTTTGACTTACGCCCAAAAATCTTCAACTGTATCAAAAGTGGTAATCTCCATCAAGTTTTCTTCCCATGATTTGGTACGATCATTTTTATAAAACCATAGACTCCACATATTTTGAAGAGGATGCTTAATCATCATCTCTGGAGCAATTTCATCGCCTTGAGCATTCTAGAATTTCAATAAGAAGTTTTATTTTCATTCATATAATTAGCTCCACACAATGCTTGAATACAAAAATAGTTGTGGATACACGTTTATACATTAAGGAATTTTTTAAAAAGCTATGGAAAAAGGAGAGACTATCTAGAACACTATTGATAATTCTTTAGACCTCTCACAAAGAAGAGGCAAACTAGGTAACTGTCCTGGACCTCTAACAAGAATAAGCCTACTCATATTTTGCCTTTTTTTATTTTACATGTATTTTAATTTTAATTTATCACTATTGCAGTGACAATGGCTAATTTTCACTACCCTTCAGCTAGTCGTTAATGACAATCAAACATCACTTTAAAGTAATCATAAAGGGTTAGATGTGATACAGAATTAACATTATTTTCATCTATAAACAAATAAAAGAATGCTCTGCAAAATCTCCTTACTGTTCTAATAAAAATTGAATTTTTTAAACAAAAAATACATAATTTATACGAGCATTTCTAGTTTGTAGAGTAAAAAATTGTGTAGGTTATTTACTAATTAACATGTTTTGTTTCATTTCTACTTCATTTGATTTAATTATAACAGAAACATTAGTCTAATGAAGAATACTGTCTTTGAATCACTTGTTTTGAAGCAACAGATTGCCTAAAGAGCAAACAGCCTTAAGAGTCAAATCTTAAAAACGATATATTCTCGTGATAACTGATATTATTGAAATACATTATTAGTTGGCGGATGCTGATGTAGGATAAAGTTTAAATAAAAATAATGATCGAAATCATGCCGCAATTTCTCAAAAGGTACAGAAAAAGGAATGCTCTTTTTTTTTCTAATTTTACACGCGTATGATAAACATTTTCATATTGCTTTTAATCATTTTCATATTTTAACATGATAGTTTTTAATAATTTTGTATTGTCACGTACGTTTTAAGATTTTTGCGATTTTTTTTCGTTTCATTTATTGTTGCCTTATTTCATCAAACCAACATAGAAACTACTTATTTGGCATTTGGCGATAATATGAATTATTTCGTCTCTTTAATGAATTTTTAAAAATAAGCGGAAGCACAAGGATTGAAACAAGACAGAAACTTCTATGGAAATGAAGAGTAATCAGCTGAATAATTAAATTATATCATTGAAAATTTAAAAAAAAATGCACCAACAAACAAAAATTTAAAAAAGCTGCTGAATAATATGAAAATTCCTAATAAAAAGTTTGCCAAATCAACTTTAACTATAAATGCTACATTAACAAGTAATATAATCAGCTGAATAAATATATCGAGTCATTGATAAATGTTGAGAGCTTCATTAAAATGCAAAACTGGAGAAAGGGGTGGATTTTTAGGCATAAAAATTTGGCGACAGTTGAAAAAAAGGTAAACTGCCAAAAATCTTGGTTATTGAAATACTGTCAGCCGCGCTTAAACGAATACTGTCGGTTCCAAGAAATATTATTCGTTTAAACGGGGTATTCGATTAAGCGTTAAGCGGGGGTTTTTAACATTATGTCTATGGCATTGGTTCCGAGATATTTTATTCGTATAAGCGGAGTATTCGTTTATAGGTTACCCGATTAAGCGGGGACGACAGTATTCTCAAAAGCAAAAGCATTACAGAGAAAGAATTCGCTAAGTGTTTTTCAGGATATTAGTGCAATGATCATTTCAAAAGTCTCATTATGTAAAAAAAAAATCGGCCAAACATGTTTTTTGCGATCGAAAATCACCAAAAGTTTTGAAGGAACTGTTGTTCCAAAAGGCTGGATAACGTTTTTTCGTTTTTTTTTGCAATCTAAATGCAAGGAAGACACAGTAAAATTTTCGAAAGAATAAACCAAAAAGTGTGACTCCTTTTTGATTTTTTTCAATACTATTAAATATTGTCAAAAAGGAAAACAACGGGAGTAAATTTCTTGCCCCTTTGGCATGTTCGACGCTATTATAATTTCTCTAAACATTTCACTACAACTAAAAATAAATCTTAGTAAATAAAACAGCCCCTTAACTGAAACTAAAATTTTGCTGAAGTGGAAAATAAATATATAAAAACTTAAGGATTAACTTTACCGCAGCTACAAATTTGGAGGTTAAAACATTTGGCGTTTTTTTCTTTTTTTTGCGGTTAGTGTTTCTACGCACCCCCAAAAACTCCAAATAAATAGCCAAATCTTTTTTTTTAACCGCCAAATCTGTAGCTGTGGAGTTAATATGTAAATACCAAAATAATAATAGGCATTGTTAAATATGGCAAATTTTGCCAAGCTAGAACATATTCGCAGTTTTAGAGTTGCACGTGCCACCTTGCTGTGATTTAAGTTATTAGCTAAAAAGGTTTTAAACATTGCAATTTTGCGAGGACAAGCAAGTATTTTTCTCCAACAAACTTTGATAAAATTACGATTAAATTTTTCATTATATTTGCTGTACAGTGCTTTTGCAATTCAGAAATTATGGATATAGCGAGAGCAGCAAAAGTAGTTTAAATTTTACCACAGGCAAAGTTATGGCAGGTAACGGTAGTATCTTACAAAATGTTTGAATACTTATCTAATAGAATTTATTACAATGAAATATTTGACTAATGAAAGTTAGCCATTTTTTAGTTTTTCGCAATAAAGAAGTTACTGTATAAAAAACGATGAAATATGATTAATGATATTCAAAATATAAAGAAATGAATCAACAAATTTAGAAATGAAAAATTATAACATTTCCAAGTGTGAAGTGAACAGTGAACACTTAGTTCCCCTAATTCCATATAATGATCTAACAATGCATTTCTGATTGAAAAAGAAATGAAAGAACAAAGGAAATTAAGAAAGAAAAAGAAATAACAGAAGGATACAAAATCGAAAACCGTTCACAGAGACAATCATTCCAGTAATTGGAAAACATGAATGGCCTCTGTTATCATTGGACAATTTAATATGCTCATAGCATAAAAGAAATGCGGAACTAATTGAGTGACCTTTATAACTAACTTCACTCATTAGTAACATTTTGTGAACGGTAAACTTACTTATTTGCAAATGTTATCAATAAAGTTGCAATTCCTGTTGGTTAAATTGTCAAAATATGTTTGATAGTTCGTAGCACTCATTAACATGTGCAGGGAATTTCCCGCATTTTCATTTCACGATTAATACAAAATATAAACGAATACACAAACTAAGGCAAAAACTGAACTAGTTTGATGCTAAAATGAAGAAGGAAATCAAATAATTCTTTGTTAAGCTTAGCCACCATACCTCAGTCTGTTCCAGTTCTTCTGACATAATAAAATTATAAATGGAATACGATTTTTAACTAAAAAAAAAAAAACTTTTACGATTTTTGTTCCGAAGCCCAGTTATAAAATTAATAATTTGTTTTCAACCTAAATTATTTAAAAAATGTACTCAATATTTCATTTCCACAGTAACCTACTCAGATACATAAAACCTTCGTGGTAAAAACTTATGAAAGATACTGGAAACTGCCAGATTTGAGAAAGTAAGATTTAAAAATAGTTCTGAGGCTCATTAACTACTAAACTTAATCTTTATTTTTAAGTCTCCTATTGTCTCTTAAGATAATTTGAAATTATATTTTTAAGCTATGACTTAGATTCAAAACGCTAATAACTTAATAAACAAACATTTAAAAGTTTTATTTTTCGAATGTATTTAGTTGTTTGCTTTGGCAATATGTTCTCTTACACAAATTTGCATATTGTTTATTTTCGGGTGGTGGTGGTCTCGATTTTCCACATTGAAGCCAAGTCTTTTAAAGCCCATAAACGAATGCTAGATCTGCCTTTGCTGGAAATAAAAACAAGTGTTTCCTTTCTTTCTGAATAATTCTTCTCTCAATTAAGAACACACTTTAAGCTTCAACCAAACATGGTGAGACACCCTCTTTTCTGGTTTGCATGAAAATATAAGGAAGACGGAAGCTATTAGTTTAATGTGTAAAGCAATTACAGTTATGTAAAGTAAATTAAGAAAAGCTCACTATGCTTCACATCGCATACGCTGAAAGATGCTAGTTGATTTTAAAATAAAGGATGATTGATATTCATTTGAGAAAGTTTTTAACCAATTCAGCCGAAATTCTCTTGGTGAAAGAAAAAAGTTTCCTTCTGAATTAATGTACAAAAAATCTAAAAGGGTACAAAGGTTTGACCTACGGTTTTTATGCTGATGAGTGTGGGTGTTTACAAATATTTTGTCATTCATGCATTTTGTTCTCCTAATTTTTTTAACATTTTAACTGACCTCTTAGAACTTTCATATGTTTCATTTTAAATATTTTTAAAAAATGAGTGCACAGGGGCTGACAAATCCAGTACAAATCTTGGAATTACAAAAAAAAGTTTATCCTGTAGTGTAAATTTCTGAACAATTTTTTCGCTAAATTTTAACCAATATAGGAATTAAAAAGTCCTGTTACAATAATGATTCTTGTTATCGGGGCACCTAAGAAATTTTACCCAAGTGTGTTGGCCCTTCTCTTCAGATTTTACTGACCTTCACCCCACATAAAAAGATAAAAAAACCTCTCAAATGGCCTCTCCCCTTAAAAATTTCAATGACACAGTCTGCTCTTCTATAAGACCCTCCCCCACCCCATTCTCTCTCCTCATTTAGTAAGCACCCATGCAATATTTTTCTTGAATATGCTTTCACTGCCAAGGATCAAGTTTCATTTTTTTTCATTAGAAACAAAAACTATAATTTGATGTATGTTTTTTTTCATTGATTTAAGCTAATGATATATTGATGAGCATGTCATTTTCATTTATTTCAAGGAGTTTTTTATTTTGAGCATTTTTTCCCGCTACAGTCGCATTTTTAGCAAAATGCGAAATAACTGAATTGTGAAAATGGAAGCAAGGCATTTTCGCGTTTTTGCTTAAAGAGAATTGGAGAACATAAAAGGAATGAAAGAAAAAACAGCAAAGCTTGATCTGAGAGAAAAAAGTCATGGCGATATAGAACATAACCTTATAAATCTAAGCTAAGATGTATAAAATACCTTTAAATTCAACAATATATTGTCTAAATGGGCATAATGCCCCTCAATAAATGCATTATTGGGGTTCTAAAAAAACCTTTGTGTTCTCTCAATACTAAGTACAATTTTTAATTTTTTCATTACAAATTAAAAAAAAAGACATCTACTGTGTGTTCATTTCTTTAAAGATGGCAGGGCTGAATTTTAAGTTAAGCTTTTAGCAAAGATGAAGCATACAGAGGCAGTTGGAAAAATATGTAACTTATTTATTAGCCTTCCACATTTTAGCATTTCACTAAAGCCATTTCTTCAATTTTAGCTTTTTTGCTGAAGAACTTTTGAACTTGGCTTAAACCCTGCTTTTGAGTAAAGTCTTTTAAATAGTATGCGACTCTTAATTTAGTAAATTTGAAATAATTCATCTCAATATGAACAACTTTAATGATAGAATTTAATATGGACTCAAGCTCAAAATATTAAAATACTTAAACTAAATATTTCCGATAAATGTAACAAAAAAAAAAAAAAATGTTAATAAAGCCTTTTTTTCATCAGGGAAATGAATCGTCTTTACCCATGGAAATGTGTTCCAACTGTAAGTATATTTGAAATTATAATCTATAATATAAATGTCAATAAAGTGTATTTAACATGTTTAAAAAATGTTACAGTATTTATTTATTTATTTATTTATTTTTTTTTGTTTAATTTTGCTTTATTTTTTTTATTTTTAATTTGAACTTTCTCTTCTCTCTTTTTTTAAATGTTTTTTGATGTGACAAACAAGTAAGTATTAGAAATAAGATTCTAAATCTAAATGTCATGATGATGCTTAGTATTAATCTTTAGGCATCAAAATGAACAACCTAGGTGCAATTTTTAATGAATCAAAAAAATATGTATGAGTTTTAAAAATATTTATTAAACAGAACTACTACACATTGATAATTGCATACATAACAAAATATAAAATGTACAAAAGAAAATGATATTTTAAAGACAAAATTGATTTCATTTTGAACTCACTTTTACAGTTTTATCTTTTGCGCCAATCATGGGTCTTAATCTTGATGAGTCGGGAAAGAAAAGCTTCAAAAAGATTCATTACTTTAGGCATTAAATTTGGCACATAAGGTTGTAAGTTTAGGCATCAAATGAAAAGTTTTGATCGCAAAATGCTGCTAAGTTTTCCCTGGACGCCATCGTCTCCAATGACTTGTTTGACAGTATGACTATTGATTTGAAAAAGTTCTTTGTTTAATTTTTGCTGTTCACTAGAGCGGATCTAGCTTCTGGTTTTCAAAGGAGTTAATATTGAAATATAGGGGAGCGGTTCAATATTCTGTCATAAGTGTAGTATTACTGGGGTATTAATGTTCATTATTTTGCTGTCTTTTTTTCCCCCTCTGAAATATAAATGAGTATTTTTGCCTCAAAACATAAATGTTTTCTTTTTCGCTCCAGTTGATGCAGATGAAATCAAGCGATTGGGAAAACGTTTTCGTAAACTGGATTTGGATAATTCTGGATCTTTGAGCGTTGATGAGTTTATGTCACTTCCAGAATTACAACAGAATCCTCTTGTTCAACGAGTCATAGAGATTTTTGATACAGATGGAAATGGAGAAGTTGATTTCAAAGGTATGTAGCAGGACATGATTTCATTTTGAAACATCTGTAGCAAAGTTTGCTACAATTAAAAAATACTAATACCAGAACCAAAGTGTATAGAAAGTTTTTAAAGTGATTTCACATTTTTTTAATGATACAGAAAATGTAATAAAATCATTGTCAAAGAATCAAACCCAGATAATATAGAAGAACAATACAGGAACCTTGTTTGCTGAAAATTTTGTTATTTATTTTTTTTTTTATTAAAAATATTTGAGGCGCTTTTGTGGTACCTTACGTTAAAAATTCTGAAAAAGAAATAAATGTAATGGAAAAACCATGTTGGTCACATGGTTTTTTTGCCAGAAAATTTTTTAGAAATCATTTGGGTTTGCAGACAAATGTAAATTTTACCTAGGTTTGCACAGAATGCAATGAAAAATTATTATTGCATGATTGATGTTAAATGTCTATACTTGTATAAAAAGTTAAGGATGTTCTGAAAACTAATACATTTATCTTATCAATACATAACAGCTATATTTCATTAAACAAATATTAAATTGAAAAAGGTAAAAAAAATGGTGGGATATCACGCATACATGTATGATTTCTTTAGCAAATATATGTCCATTATCTCTTTCAATTACTTTTTTAATGAAATTTATTTCTTGTGTAGGATGAATTGCTGATTAAGCAATTCGGTTTGACAATGTTCTTTTTGTTCATTATAATGACGTTATAATGGCTCTCATTTTAGATTTTACACGATAATACATGGCATAAAATCGAGGTATCTCATGAATTTAATTGGTATGTGAAAGAAAAGTGTTTAAAAAAAAATTCATTTTTTTAAAACCAGCTTAATTAAAATTGCACGAATAACAAGCCAATACTGTAAATTTTAAAGAAATAATAGAAATGTAGTATATTGTGGGTTATACAAATAAAAATTTTGCTTTTGCAAAATTTAGTGAGTAGTGCATGAAATGTTTTTTGTACTGTCTCTAAAATTAAAAAAAAAAAAAAAATGCACTGAGCCAGTTTGGACTCTAAACACCTCGGCCAACAGTGAAATTTTGAATATAATTCTTTAAATTCTTTTTAAATGTTCATTTTATGAACATAATTTGAGTTTTTATATTTTTGCTTCAGTGATGAGTTAAGTATTGATCAGGCATAAAATATATGTATTTTGTGTATTCTCATCATTTTTTAAATATTATCAAATGGATAAGTGGTGTTGTAATTATATTAGACTTTTATGTTGTATTAATTTTTTTCTCTTTTACATTTCAGAATTCATTGAAGGTGTTTCCCAATTTAGTGTAAAGGGAGATAAAGAATCAAAGCTCAGGTGTTAGTATCTTCATATTCCTTTCATTCGAGATAGTGCATATTTTTTGATGTATTTATACTCAAGAACTTGATGAATACTTCTTTAAGTTGATTTTTGGCTCTAAAAAAATCACACAAGAAATCTAGTTTTTTAAGCTTGTTGCTTTTGAAAAAATTGCTAATAAAATGAACACAGTATATTTAATGAAATTCTGGCTGTCATTAATATGAGGGGCATATGTGTTCGTCATCATGACCAGGTCTTATGTTGTCTTGGAATTTAGTATTTAATGGAGGCAGACAAATAACCCGTCCAACACTTGAATTTTTGCGGGACTGAATGAAACTCAGCATTTAATCAATTGATGTAATATGCAAACAAACACGCATATTCACATCTGTTAAGAAGAAGCATTAGGCATCATATGAGTTAAAGTTTCTGAAGTGTGATCTGCATACCTTTGTAGGTCCACTGTACGAGCCTGCTAAAAAGGGAAAATAAACTAAAATAATTGTAATCGCAGGATGAGTAGCCATATTGCACTTCAAAATGAAAGCACACTTTGAGACATACTTTGGGAGCAGATTTGAGGAAGTAGGGGAGTTTCTGTTTACATTGTCACAGAGCGCTGTAAACTCTCAGAATCCCTGGTTTTAGCACATATTGTCAATACTAATATAACATTATGTACATAATTAAGATATATATATAGCATTGATATTATCATTCTAACATATTATTAAACACCTTTGTACAATTCTGCACTGTCATGTAAAGTCCTTAAGCATAGTTCTATAAATCATAAGAAGAATTGTCTCACTTAAACAAGGTTAAAATTGAAAGCGATACAACAATGCTAAAAAGCACAAATTTGCAGCGATACTCCAGATACTTGTTTCAGTACTAGGAGAAGCATCTTTTCTAGTGCACAAAATGGGAGCTTATAAATGTAAAGACAGCTAAAAAAAAGCTTTTGCCTCCCCCCCCCCCAAAAAAAAGGAAATTACAGTTTAAGTAGAAGTATTTGTTTTTTATAAGGTCTGCATGTATATACTTCCATTTTTATTTTGTTGTTACAAATGTTCTCTGTCTTCTCTATTATTAAATTATAATCAGTCTTCATTACTTGTGCAAAATTATTTTAATTTTTCAGCTACTACCATTACAATTTTCATATTTGTTTATGAGTGCTTTTATTTTTTTAGCTACTGTTGTACTCTAATACTAAAGTATGAAAAAATGAAATGCAAAACGCGAAATGAATAATGAATGTTTAAACAGAATTTTATGAAATATGTATAAATACATAAAATTATTAGTATGTTTCAATGATAAATATTATGTATATAATGTAACTATTCTGTATGTTATTAATTATTTTTTAAAAACACAAAACAGTTTGACGTCAAGAAATTTTATATTATTGATATGGAAGAGTCGGGGAAAATTTGGTAAAGTCTGGGAAATTTAAAGCTGATTTGGAATAGACAGCAGTGAACAAACTCTTTAGTGCTCCTAGCTGCTCAAAGTTCAAAGTTTTCCTGCTTCGAAAATGAGTTCAGATGGCACTCCCTTGATAGATGCAAAAAATAAAAATATTTTTGAATAAAAAATTTGAACCGACTTCAGAACTCTACTCGGCGAGTGCTTAAAAAGTTTAAAAAATAATTTTATTCTTTGAACACCATCGATACTACATTTAAGGCCGTTCCAGTGTAAAATCGTGATAAAACTGACTTTTCGTACACACTTACAAAAAAAAACGAATCGTCGGATTACAATTAAATTTTTTTCTATAGCAGATGGATGTGTATAGAAGATGGTGCATGCGATAAATTGGAGCTGAGTTACGTATATTTGTGGAAAAATAAATGTCAAAAAGTGCTCTTCTTCAAAACGGAAAAATGACTTTCCCACAGCTACACGAAAAATCGGCTTAATGCAGGGATTGGATTTTTTTTTCTTCTGATCCATTAAAACATTTTTGACAAAATGCAACTTAAAATATTTTGTAAATATCCATATTTTTTTTTTTAAAGATTCACAAACAAATCATGTTCTGAAACGTACTTGATTTAGTCCACTATTCTTATAGTTACTCAAATGCCAACAGATGGCGCAACAGAGGCGAATTTGACACAGTGAGGGAAACCATGGTGAAATCAAAATTTTTCCCGTGTAGATTCGTCGGACAAATAGCCAGTCTAAGTTTCGCTCGAAATCCTACTTGCCGGAATAGCTTTGAAGCGGTCAAGCAGATCCCTCGTTCTCTTATCAGGACGGGGCGGGGGGTGGCAATGGGCACCTGTTATCTTCTATCGTCTTGCTCCTTTTGTTCTTTTGTTCACCCACACTCAGACCAAAGGTTTCTCTCATAGCACTCGACTCGATCTCAAGCGAAATTCTTCCTTGCTGGAAAGGGGGTTTGCATCATAGCAAATTAAGAAGCTATTGTCCTATATATTCCATACGATTTTATTTCCTACTAGCGGTAAACGCACGGATTTGCCCGTGGTATAAAATTAAAAGATCATTTTGTATGTAAATTGATTCGCAGTCCGCCCCAGGCCCCGCTTTGGCATAGACCCCAACATTTCGTTTTTATTGAAAAAATTTTTTTTTGATTATTTCCCTCATCAGACCAGTTTGGATTCATTCACAGTTTGTCCATTTACGTTATTAATTATATTAAGAATGTTTTATCGTTAACGGACTAGCTGCCAAGCGTAGATGGGGGGGGGGGGGTCTCATGGTTGCCTGTTGACGCTTTTGAAAGAGGCCCCAAATTTGTTTATTTGAACATTTTGAGCTCTTTTGGCTGATAAAACTTTTAAAAAGTAAAATGCATTTATACGGCTTGTGTACTGAATAGGCCAACTAGGCAGTGGCCTAAAGCCCCCGCTCTTTAGAGGCCCCTAAATGAGCAAAAATGTTTCAGTTCTAGTACATAATTTAAGAACAAGAAGAAAGATTATGATTCCCTCGTATATATTTTTCTTCTCCTTCTGCTCACATGTGCTTTAAGGTTGTGAGATGCTTTGTGCTTCAACAATAAATATTTTGAGTGAGTGATTGATCGCCGCAGTACCTTGTAGTCGGCCCTCCTGATTCCGTGTGAATGTTTGTGCTTTTAAGGTTGACTACAGAGAGCCCCAAAAGTGCTTGGTCTATGACCCCAAAATATCTTAATCGAGCCCTGTTATCAGAAATGCTTTTTTAAAATAAAAATAATTAACTTTTTTAGCTCGTTTTTCAGCGTTCATGAAATCCACATCTCACGCATTTTCATAGTTTAATTATGGTGTGGATAATTGGAACTTTACCCCTTACCTGGATCACCCCAAAGTATAAGAGCATCCGAATTTTCAATTCCTACCACATGGTTTTAGGTACCCCTCTTTTTTACTGAATTTTTAAGTTATTAATTAAGCTCATTTTTTAAAAATATTGATTTAGTTAAAGAGAAGCAAGAGCAGTGATATTCACAAACAATACTTATGTTACTACTGTCATCATAATTAAGAGGCCTTAAATCCAAATTTTGCTGCAATTCATTTGTAAAGATTTTTTGTTGTTTGCTCAAAGATATAGTTGTCAAAGAAATTTTTAAATTTGTTCCAGCTGTGCTCTACTTAAAAGCTCAAAATTTTTAAAGAATATAATAGCATGTATGAAGGTTAAAAATTTATGTCTTCTAGTTTTTCCCAACTTATTTTTCTTCTTGAAGATAAGGCTTTCTTTCATATAAAGGCAGATTATGGCTTTAGTCCTTTTTCAGTAACGCACTTATACTATAAAGTTTTCCTATGCCCCTCTCTCAAACTGCAACAAAGCTTGTTCGGGATCTCCGTTCTATCTTTGCTGCGAGTTCCTGTGTTCCTGAGTTTCATAATCGGGAGCTGGCTGGTGTGATCAATGTGGAACATTAATTTTCTACAGTAGATCGCCCAAATACTTTTAGTTGATTTGTGAATCTGATTGTGCATATTCAAGAAAATTAAATTTATAAATGCTTTCTAAAAAGATTTAAAAGTCAGTTGGTGTTGGCATATCATTATAAGGGTGAGGAGCTGGAGAACAAATTGATAAAGATATAATTAATTAAAAAATCATCGTTTTTGTCTTTTTTTGTTGCATAAAACGGAGCAACATAATAAAACAAAGGATGATGAAAATTGTATTCGCGTGGTTAGAAAGTACAGCTTTTCCGATTTGAAACATTGGGTACATGTGTGTCCAATTTCTTTTTCAAGTGTAAATTTACCCAGTGTTAATGTACCCTCACAAAATAACTTGTAGTTTTGAATTACACTGTCGAAGTTTTTTTGTTACCATTAATAAGCATAAAAAGCGTATCTTTAACCTACATTCGCCTCTGTTTGAAAATATGAATCCAAAATTATCGGCGAATAAACAAAGCACAAAAGAAATATTTTAAGTTTATGTTGGTGTAAATAACTATTTTACTGCACAGTATAATATGAAGAAAATAAAGATTAAAAAACTAAATGCTAGTACATTGATCATTTCAAAAGTATTTTCAATTAATTAATGCATTAACCTATCTGACTAATGGTTGGTTTGGTATCGTTTTCTTGTTTAATAAAGACTACAGTTTACCTGGATAATATAATAAACAGTCAAAAGGATCGTAATTTTACATTTACTCTCAATGTCCGTTTAACTTTTGGCTGTAAAAAGTTTAAAGATAAAAGTAATTAGCGTACCAGGGCCCGATTAAGATATCATGGGGCCCTAGGCCAATTATTTTTTTGGGGCCCCCTGTACTGAGGCTTTACAATTTTAGGCATACGATAAACAAAGTTAGGCATTGACTACAGCAATTTTAGTCATTTGGGGGCCCCTAAATTGTGGGGGCCCTAGGCCATGGCCTAGTTGGCCTATTCAGTAATCAGGCCCTGAGCGAACCCAATATCAGTGGCAAATCTATGGGGGAACAAGTTTGTTCTTAGGGCCCTTGTCTTAAGCGATAACTTTTTGAAAGACGGCTGACAAGCGTAGCGCTCAACCACTGTTCCAAGAAAAAGGTCGTGATTCCCTCCTCCCCCTTTAAGAGACCAAAAAATTCCCAAAACTGCGGTTTCAATTCCTTTTTGGAAAGTATCAGATCCATAAGACTTAAAACAGCAATCATTCGTGTTCTCAACCATGTCCTTAAGGGCAACTTTATATTGCCTTTTCATTACTTAAAATTACAAACAGGCTCCCAGAGAAGAACAGCTGATATGCATTTCTTCCGAACTTGGCCAAACACAGCAGAAAATGGTTTTTAAGCTTCGGGAATTTTGACATTTTGAGATTTTTTTTTATTAGAGCCCATGAATCCCCCTTTCCCCTTCTCTCAAAATGCATTTGTAGGACTTCAACTCCAGATAATTTCTGAAGGAGAGCACCCATTACATCTCGACTAATAGCTTAAAATTGAGTTTTTAAAATTTTAATTACAAAGAATTTCTGGGGACGGCCCCCGAAACCTAACTTTTCTCCTAACGTCATCAAAGAAAACCTAAGATGCGTTTCGAGAACATCAATTTTAAAGTTCACGAACTCCCACCCTACTAGCAAAATTAGCCTAAAACAGAGTCCTTTTAAACCGTGGTGTATCAATTTCGAAATTTTTGCCGAGGAAGATAACCTTAATCCCTCCCCTCCCCTAGACCTGACGTTTCCAAAGATCAAAGATAGCTAAAAATTGCATTTTCAGAACTTAATTTTTTTAGTTTCAGGATGGGGTCCTGGCGACGCGGCGTATATTTAGATAAGATTAAAAAGAAAAAAAAATCGGTGAAAGCTCCCAATTCTCCTTTTAACGTCACTAAAGCCGCAATGAATTTCTCAATATCAAACTTATCTTATGTTTTTTACTTCAACTTACTTATTTTTTAAATTAGAACTTGATGTGGTTAAAAACGAAGGAAGATGAAGGATCGCAATTTCAAGTTTTTGTCCTTCTTTTGAAAAATGTAAGATTCGGTGCTGAGTGCACCATAGGGTACGCGTACATTTTGTTTAAGATTTACAAACGATTTTACTTCTAGGTAGGCCCCATATTGACTACCGCCCCAGGCCCCCAACAATGTTGGTACGCCACTGCTGTTCATATAGAAATTTTTCTTTCGACCCAGGTAGTACGACAGTTGAACCACACATTTCTTTTCCATGGAAAAGAGAAGGTATAAACTGTCGTACCAGACGTATGAAACCTTGAAAAAATACCCGGCTCCAAAGGGTTCGAGTGAAAATTTCAACCCCCGTCCTCTAAGAAAAAAAGACTTATTGTACAGCATGTGTACCGCTTGGTTCCTAAAGAAAGCCCCAAATTAAATGCAATCATTCTGTAAAAGCCCCCGACAGCATAGGCGGATTTACGGGGGTGCCAAGGGGTGAACCGCACCCCCAACATTTTTGGTTCTATTTTGAAAAAAAATTTAAACTAAGTATATTTATCAAGAACAGCGGTTAGAAAAATAATTTATTTTTCTTTCATAGCTGCAATACAAGTTAATTTACTTGAAACAAACCTCGTGTATCACCACACATCGCCAATGCAAGAGCAATATTGAGAATTGGAGTATTTTTATTCATTCGAAAATTCAAACAAAATAAATAAATAATTACATGCAAATAAATACATTTTTGAAATTATTTATTATTCAGTACCATATTATAGAATAATGGAACAATCTGTAATTGGGTATTTATTGGTATATTATTAAAAAAATATTCTACTTTGAAACAACCATTCCGTCGCTCCCCAGAGCGTGGTATTGTTGCACCCCCAGAATTAGCGATCTAAATCCGCCTATGCCCGACAGGCAGTTTTGCCTTCCCTCTTTTGGGCTGAGAAAACTTGAAGAGGGGTTTCAAACAATGAAACGCATTCCACACTCCCCTACCGAACCAAGCAAGTCTCCGAAGAATTTTCCACGAACCGGTTCTGTCGTCGTAAGCACAGATAGTCGTGAAGATCAATGCAATGTCAGTTGTCATTCGAGTTTTGCGGCTAAAGCCTAAGATAAGCGTTATGGTGATGTCATCATAGTCGTCACCAAACGTCATAGATGGGCAGTGCAAAGGAGTTGCATTTTGCGCCATCTATTGAGTAAGATTGAAAAATTTTTTTTGACTTGCACCCCCTTAAACATAAGTTTTGAAGTTGGCACAAAAACACTGAATAGAATCATACGAAACTATAAGTATAAATTCCAATGAATCCATATTCTTTCTCTTTAGTCGCATCCGCATACACTACATTGACAACCACATATTTATGTAATGGTGCAAATATTCAGCTTTACTTTTCAATGGTTTCTCTGAAAAATGTAGCTAAAGATCATTTTATCTATAGTTTTTGCACCAACTTCAAAACTGATGTTTAAATGTAGTATCAATGGTGTTCAAAGAATAAAATTATTTTTTACTTTTTAGAACACTTGCAGGTGCGAGTTCTGAAGTCGGTTCATTTTTTTTTTCAAAAATATATTTATTTTATTATTTTTAGTGTAAATGTATTTCGGAAATAAGGTAATATTTTCAATACGAAAGTTCATCTAATTTTCTTAATTTAATGCTCCATAAAATAAACTATGTAAGAAAAAAATAAAGATTATCAACGGTATTTATTTGTGTACTAGTTTAATCAAAGCCATTTAAATATTAATGTTTTTCAACTGATTTCAAAGCAATACGAATTTCTCGCAAACGAAATACTATATACGTGTCCCGTTATCTATTATCAACATTAGATGAAGGTAAAGAAACCATAGAAAAATGAATTTGATTATGTAATCCAGAAAAGCCTTACATTCAAAATAGTCATTATTACAATTACTGTGATTAAGATTTATATTTCCTTCCAGTTCTGTAGGATGCCGTTATCAAACCCGGACAATGAGACCATGGGACCAACTGACAAGAACACTCTTTCAAACAAAAAAAGAATTTTCGAAATCGGTCCATGTGTCTTTGAGTAATTGTATTAATGCATAAAAATTTCAAAAAGACCACAGAAATTAATTTCATTATGTAATCCAGAGAAGCCTTATATTCAAGATTGTCATTATTACGATTTCTGTGGTCATGATTTCTATTTCGATCGATTTCTGCAGGTTCCCGTTATCAAACCCTGACCACGAGACGATGGGACCAATTGGAAATGAAACCCTTTCGAACAAAAAATTATTTTTTGAAAGCAGTCCAGGCATCTTTGAGTAATCTTATAACATACAATTAAAAAAAAAATCTTGGACGAATTGTATAACATCCTCCTTTGTTGAAGTGGGTTAGTAAAAGTAATAAAGTAAGAACAAATGTTGTATGAAGTTAATAGTTTTCTCTGAATAGTTTTTGAATGCTGTGGTAAAGGGGAAATGGATATTTACCTAGTTAAATGCAAGAGGAAAATCTTAAATGAAAGTTTAAAGATCAGCTCACACTAATGAAATAATAATGGTATTGTTTTATCTAACTAACTGTTCTCTGAAAGTAAGACTTTTACTAATTTTATTATTCATTAATTTAGTAGACAGTAAAATGAATTGTAACCTGACTCAATGTTACATGAGGGGGAAAAGGTAGAAAATGTTTTGCATGAGAGATCTAGCAAGTCTATTTGAAAATCTTAATAACTGTTTAATTGCTACATATTTCATAAATTCGTTAAAAAATTATTAATTTTGCTATGCTGGGATTTTCATAAAGTTTTGTAGCATTGCTTTTGTTTACATTTTGCTTTTTTTCCCCTACAGTTGCTTTTCGCATTTACGATATTGACAATGATGGCTACATTTCTAATGGGGAGCTCTTTACTGTTTTGAAAATGATGGTTGGAAATAACTTGAAAGACACTCAATTGCAGCAAATTGTTGATAAAACTATTCAGTTTGCAGACAAAGATGCTGATGGGAAGATTTCTTTCGAAGAGTTCTGTAATGTAAGTGTTTAAAACTTCTGACCCATTTTTCTAGCTGTAAATAATGTGATTGATACAATCAAATCTCGTTAATTCAAACACACTTAAAACAAATTACTGCCAAGATGAGCTACAATTGTGATCCCCATTCTATTATATTTATACAAAATACTAATCACTGTTTTTGGGATAAGAACTATGATGAAGAGAAATCGATTTGAAAGGCCCGTTGAGCTTTTTTTTTTTTTAAACAATGTTTGTCTGTTCATTTTTAGTGAAAGAAATTATTTCATTCATCTGCCAGTTAATTTATCTTTTCACTAGTTTCAATGGTTATATCGATAGCTAGTTAGTGCAGGCCATTTCTGGTGAAAATTATCATTTCATGCTTGCTATACAAAAATGTTTAGATTTATTTATTTTTTCTTAATCAAAGCAATTTAAATGTTAGAATAGAAGAGTAAACTTTGAGAACACAACAAAACAACTTCTCAACGGCGTAAAAATGAAACTGTGAAAGCTTTTTCACTGTTCAACAATACAACTTCTCTTCAGTTTCTGAGTGGATGAAATTTCCAGAAAATTTGATCCTTGCTCATGAAATTTTTTCTCGGCTCCATGTCTCACAAGACTTGATATTAGAAAAAATGATTTTCGTTCTCATGATAAAGATGGCTGGGGATCCAATCCGAAAAAAATAGTGTTGGCAGAATTCAAGGTACAGATGTTATGGGGAATTTTTTTATTTATTAATCAGAAGCAGCTGGATGTGTACTGTGCAGTTCATTTTTTATGCCATTCACCTTTTACGTCTTTTTACCTTTCTCATCTTGATAAATGTAAACAGCTGAATCATGTCCCCTCTACATTGAACCTTTCAAGGCTAATACAGTCGACGCTCGATATAACGATCGTCTCTGTCCTACAGGAAACGGTCTTTATAACGAGTGGTCGCTGTAAGAGCTAGAACATAGAGTATATTGGCATACAGTTGGGGGTTTTCTCTCCGGTCGTTATATTGGGATGGTCTTTATAACGTGTGGTCGTTATAACGAGCGTCGACTGTATCTGAAAATCCCCTTGTTAGCCTAGTAACTCTTCTTTGAACCCTTTCTAATAAAGAAAGATCTTTCTTTAGATAAAGAAATCAAAACTAAACTGCATATTCCTTATGAGGGCTTACTTAACTTCTGTATCAAAGCAGAAGAACCTTATTTTATAAGAAACCCTTCTCGTTTAGATTTGTTTAAAATAGATCTACTGATAAACCCAAGTATCCTATTGCCTTTGTTATTTGCTGTGCTGAACTATTAAGTTAGCTCAAAGTCTTGATTTATTAAGACGTCCAGATCATTGCCTTTTTTCTATTTCAATGACTGAGCCCTATAAATAATAAATTTATGCTTTTGTCCATGACCTATATGCAAGACCGTCACTCCGAATTTTTCCGGGGGGGGGGGGAGGCAAAGGGAGTATAATGTAAACTTGACAAAAAATGGCAAAAACCACGCTTACTTACTTGTAAATGCATTGATTTTCCGAAGTCGGAGGGGGGGGGGCAATTGAATCCCCCCCTGAATCTTGAAATGACGGGCCTACCTATATGTAACATTTAACTTGACATTTAACTCCATACCCCCTTATCTGGCCATTAGGAAATGCAATCTAACTCCTCTGGGAAATGTTTTACTCATTACTCATTTTCTGCAATCCTCATAACTTTGATATCATCAGCAAAAGAGTTAACTAGAAGTATTTTCATGAATAAGTAATGGTTTTTTCATTGCTATTTAAGGGTGAATATTAGCAAAAGTGCTAATTTAAGTCACAAATGAATTTCTCAAGCACTTCCAAATAAAAACCCAAAGATTTTTCTTTTCTCATACAGTAAACTGCGTCGCACATACAATCCATGACAAAATTTTCAGGTTTTACTTTAATTTGTGTCAATAAAACTCTTTTTATTGCCTCAATGTCATGTCGGCAGCGCGTTACACATTCAAATCGCAAAGTTCAAAAAAATCTTGTGGATTATAAAACATCGCAGCAGAAGCAAATACAAAAGGAAATAACGTGTTTTATGTTCATCTATGACGATTAACTCTTGTGTTTTAGATAAAATGAGTTTAGATCGATAAAAAAAGCAATTTCTGCTTGTCACAAGTTTTCATAACATGACAAGTGAGCCAACTTCCGGTATGATAAAATCTAGACAAAACATTTTTTGACGCCAAAAAATTACGCTTGGTGAAGCTCTAATATGTGATGTTTCAGTTCCAATAGAAAATTTTCACTTCGGCTGCATTGAATTACAGGTAAGATTTCTTCAATCTTGACTTTTCTGTTTCTATCAAATGAAGTGTCATGTCGGCAGTGGGAATTAAGACACAAAATAAATTAATTTTTCAATCTATTTTTTCATAATGGAAAAGAAACCTATTGCCATGGACATAATAAGGTGTTTCTATTTTCGAATCTTTAATTAGGAATGTTCAGCTATCATATTACGGGAAATTTGTCATGTCAACAGCGGTTATGTCCGCAGCGCCGAAGTAGAAGATATTTGTTACGAAACTGATGCGTGCGTTACCGATGTTGTTTCGCAATTCTTTCTTTGTGTTATGAGTTGAGTCTTAAAGAACAAAGATAATTTTAAGTGCATTGTTTTTCCTGCCAAATTTTCCATTATTGGAAGCAGTTTATTTATTGTTTTTTTAAATGCTTCAAAAACAATTTTTTCGCAAAATTTGAGTTTTCCATCAAAATTATTGCCATTTTTTACCCTCTTTTCTTTTACATCAATATTCAGATCGTCTTTCGTAACTACCCAAGTAGCATAATCCCGTTACATCACGTTTTCCCGAAGAGTTGATATAACGTTACTTGTAACGTAAAAAGAGCGATAATTTGTCCAGTTGCATTTCGGTAATGCAACGGTTGCAGAACAGTTGCTTGTCACGGTTTGTCAACGATACTGAAACGCTACATCAATGACATTTTTAACGTTATATCAACCTTTATTTGCAACGCTTCATGACGTTGCAGCAGCATTCGACTTTTCACCGATTCATCAAGATCAAAGATTTACAAACATTTTAAATAAAAATTATATAATTGAATGATTTTATTCAATTGCTTTTG
This sequence comes from Uloborus plumipes, assembly GCA_038373865.1. Lineage (NCBI taxonomy): Eukaryota > Metazoa > Arthropoda > Arachnida > Araneae > Uloboridae > Uloborus > Uloborus plumipes. Next base: position 54,352 of record JAXGGA010002259.1, read on the forward strand.
TCAAAAAAATATCATCTTTATTCAAACCGATCAAGGTGATCTTTATCGACGTTGATTTAAATCAACGACGATAACACTATTTTAGGGTTACGGACTCTTAAGAAATTTCCAAAGTACTAAAATAAGAAAAGCATGTTTTTAGAACTAAAGACAACGAATACTAACCAGAAAGAAAAAACTTCACAAAAAAAAGTAATGCAGAATACATACCTTTATTTGAATCTAATTGACTGATTGAGCAAAATTACAAAATGAAAACCGATCACGCACAACACAACAGCAGAGACTCGACAATGAAGAATGCAAAGATTCCCGCCAAAAGCGACTAGTTGAGCAGTGGATGTAGCAAACAACGATAAGCAACGTGATGTTGCGTTATCTTTCAGCATGTTTGTCAACGTTTCAAGTATAATTAATTTGCCACGAAATGTTGCGTTTCAAAATTTTGCTTTTGTGACGAATCTTCAAAATAGCGTGTTATCACGTTGCCTGGAAAACAGTAACGATCTGTCAACCAATTGTAACGTAATGAAACGTACAGGTTGCGTTTCAGTGTTACTTGGGTACTGCACCCAAAATTATAATTTTGTTTTAAAATGGAAAACTTACATGCAGTTTAGTGCAAATCTCCCTCCCCTGCCAAACTCTGGCCGTCTTGAATTAATTTCGTTTTTTAAGATTGTATTAAGAATTTTATTTTATTTTGATTTTTTAACTATTAACCTATTTATCTGTTTGAAAAAAACTTTGTCGCACTAATTTAAACTTTAATTAACTCTTAATTAGTCTCTAATTTTATGAAACAAAAAAGCGTTCAGGCTGTGTTAGTGTTATTATATTCTAAGTAATTATTATTTTCTTTTTAAATATAAAAGGTAGTGAATGTGTTTACTTTTGTACACTAAGTGTGAAATCTGTAATATTTGTCAGATCGGTAGCATTATCATCATGTCGGTAACGCTCAAAGATAAAACCTCCTAAAATGGGGGTAAATGTTCACCTTGACCATGCCCCTAATTTTTTTTTTTTAATTTTTACTAACGTGTATTTGAAATACCCTATTAATTTTGTTTTCTGAATATCTTAAAAAATTGAAAATTTCCATGGTCAAATTGGCACTTTTCCTGATATTCACCCATAAACATAATTCTTGTTCGTTATTAAAAAGTTAAATTTTCCGCTGAAAAAAATGCTTGCTTAAACCATATATCTTTCTGAAAAATGTCCATGGAAAATCATGGGAAGTCCATACTTTGTTTTTCAGTAAATGCATTGAATGTGATAAGAAATTCTTTACCGTCCACTAGTTTGAACCCTTTCTCGCTTAACGAGACGCATACATCCCAAGAAGTTTTTTTAAAAATTCTTATGGGATGGAAACTTTTTTGTCTAGTGGGAAGCGCTTCCACCAGTCTTCAATTAGTGTTTAAAATTTCCAAAAAAATAAATCATGTTAGTTTTCACATTCCCCCACTCACCCCACAGTCTACACTCATACCTCATGCTACCAAAATTATTATAGTGTAAAGTAGAAAAAAAATCTTGTCGCAAGAAAGTTAAAAGAATTTCCAATCTGCTGAAATTTTATATTTTTTCATTTTCTTCTTTTGCATTACTTTTTGTGTATCTCTTAGACGAGCGATAGGCAACCCGTCAATAACGATCGACCGGTAGATCTCGAACACATTTTGAGTCGATCACAGTAATATTTTCAAACTTGCTTTCTGTCTGAGCAGAATTAGATTTAATGTTTTAATCCAAAATTATTGAAAAATGTTTCAGACTTTTTACAGTCACTATTTTATCAATTTTGAAAACATGCATTGTAATTTTGTCTGAAGAAAAAATGGTGTGGGAAAATATAACATTTTTTAACAATTTAAATCAAATTCTTAATAAGCACCAAAGTTTTTTTAAATAAGAGTTAACCTACAATTTGAGGTCAGCATAATCTCAACGTAGCCGTGTATGCAACACATTTATTAAAGTCTATGTGCCTTACTCCACCCCCCCCCCTAGTCTAGTGGCTCCCAACCTGTGGGTGGCGATCCCATTTGGAGTCGTGAATCATTTCTTATTTGGTCGCGACATTATCCGTAGATTCAAGAAAATATATATTATTATAAGTTTTAAATGTAATATATATAGGGCAAAAATAGAAACACTTTTGAGTAGGGTCAATAATTGAGCGCAGTGGTGAATCCAGAAGAGAGGCTATGGGGCTGCATCAACCTCCTCAGACCAGAGCCCTTGACCCCCTTCCCTCCCTAACGTCTCCTAAGATAATATTTTGAGTTAAGAACTTCAATTTTTACAAAGTTCCTGTGAAACAATCCGTGATTTTAATTCTCTGAAATAATCTAAAATTGCAGTCTTTGGAATAATTTCGAGTAATTCCTGGACTCAGTACTCCAACCCTTACCTTGATGTTATCAAAGATGTCCTATAATTGAATTTCTAAGAGTTAATTTTGAGAAATCTCCTGGAAAAAGTGCTGAACCAAATGCTGCCACTTAACTTTATCAAAAGAAATTAAGAATTGGGATTCCATAACTTCAATTTTGAAAAAAAAAAAAAAAAAAAAACAGTGGCACTCCGAGAGTGCCGACTAAAGTGAAAATTTTAATAACTGCGTGTGTATTTTTTAAATAGTCAGGAAATATATTTTGAAACGTCAGAACTCATCTTTTGTCTAAATTGGGCCAATGTATGGAAATACAGAGGTAACAGTAATGTAACAGTGTCGCGAGTTCTAATTTTTTTCCCACCTCAAAAACTCAACCTGCATGTGTAGCTATGTATGTACAATAGGGTGGGGCGAAAAATGAAAAGTTTTTCAGATCAACTTCTAATAGTTACCAAAAGTTGTCTTTGATGATAGTTAGCTTTTGTGAAAAATTTGAGAAAAATCGGTTAATATCTTCAGGGGGCGCTGTGATCGCAAAGTTTTATCATAGTTTTATCGGGATTTTATGGTTAAAATATGAAAAACAATGCCGTTAGCTAATCTCATTGCATTTTTTTTACTCATAAGATATATTCATGCACTCAAAACATATGAAATAACTCACAAAAAATTATTTTATATGATATATTTATTTTTCAAGCATTTAAAAAGAAACAAAAACGTGAAAAAAGTGATTTTTTAAAAATATAAATATATCATATAAAATAATGTTTGTGAGTCATTTCATATGCTTTTAAATCATGAAAACATCTTTTGAGTAAAAAAAAACGCAAAGAGACTAGCTAAAGGCATTCTTTTTGAAATTTTAACCATAAAATCCATAACAAAGCTATGGTAAAACTTTGCGATCGCAGCGCCCCCTGAAGATATTAACCGATTTTTCTCAAATTTTGCACAAAAGCTAAATATCACCAAAGACAACTTTTGGCAACTATTAGAAGTTGATCTGAAAAACTTTTTATTTTTCGCCCCACCCTAATGTACAAATATGTACATGCTTTTATACAGAAGTGTCAGTAACGGTAACAGTAAAGTGTCGCGAGTTTAATTGTTTTTCCCCATCTTTTGAGATGGGAAGAAACACCCAACGCTCCTAAAGAAGTTTTCACTTTAAAAACATCAGGGGTAGTGCCTGCGGTCCACATAATTAAAGATTTTCTAAAATTGCGTCTTTAGAACTTAAACTTCAAAAAAAGTCTCGGGGAAAGTCTGAAAAATACCCTTCATCTTCGACAGGAACATACTCTTGTGTACTTTGAGGCTCAAGTTTTGAAAAATTTTGAAACAATTCCCCTCCACCTGATCATTAAAACTAGTCTAAAATATTGTTTTTGAACTTCAATTTCGAAATTTTGGGAGAGAATATCCAAAATAAAATCCTTTTTCTAACGTTCTCAAAGATAGCCTAGCGTTTTTATTACTTTAATTTCAAAAAAAAAAAAAAAATCCGATGGAGAGTCCAGAACGCCGTCAAGATGGCTTATTATTGTGTGTGTTAAAGACACTTGATTTTTAAAAACTTCTACAATCACCCCTTCCCTCACGTCTCAAGTTTCATTTCTTGGACTTGAATTTCAAACAATTTCTGAGGAATAGTTTTTGAGCTCAAACCGTTCATAAAACTCTGAGTCTCTTCTCCTAACACCATTAGAGATTGTCTTATCTGCAATTTTAGGACTAGAATTGCGAAATTTTTTGGACCTTTACTAATGTTACACTCGGGATTATTGGCAATTCTCTTTCTCTGCTTATGCAATGAAATTCTCAAGATTTGTTTGCACATATGCTGGTAATAATCCTCCCCCCCCCCCCCCAAATCAAAAAATAAGTTCTCTCAGTTCTTGCTATTTATACGTTTGAAGAAAATTGAGTAGCTCCCAAGCCCCATTTCTACAATCATGGTGTGTTTGCGCGTTCAGCATAAATAACATTTCTTAAGCACCTTGAGCTATCATGCAAAGTAAGCACTATGTCTGCATACATACACTCATATGCTGTAGGTATGAGCGGGGGAGCAAATGAGGTCGCGGGTTGTTTAGCTGGTTAAAAAGGGGTCTCAATGAAAAAAAGGTTGGGAACCATTGTTCGAGTCAAACTTGTGTTCTCACTAAACTTGGAAAGTAGATCTTCTGGCAATTTAACTCTCGGACCAAAGCTGACTTAGACCAATAATAAAAAAAGAAAAGAATTATCCATGGTAAATCACTTCAGTTGATTCATTCTATCTCAAATTGATTCAGTACTCTGAAGTATCCCAGAAAAAATGTTTTTTGTAGAGTGATCGTTTCCCATGATGTCTCTATTTTATTCATGAATTACTATTTTTTAGAATGTTGCTTTTTCTTTCGTAATGATCAATTTTCTTAATAATGTGAACTGTTTTACAGTTGATTCTTTTTCATTTTTCAGATCGTTGGAAATACAGATATCCATAAAAAGATGGTGGTTGATGTGTAAATGTGTTGAAACTTTTCTCTGATCTCTTTACAAATTCTTCGTAAATTTTTAAAAATATTTAAAGGAGGTTGTCATTTTTAATGTATTTATTTTAAAACCATGTGTTCCAGTTAATCAACTCAATTTTATTCTACAATCATTCCTGAATGTTTTTTCCCCTCTCATTTATTGAACTCTTTGTTATTGAAAATGTTAAAAGATTTATTGTTAAGCTTAGTGTTGCTTTTTACTGAAATTTTATCTCTATAAATAATAATAATGTTATAACAACGTAAAATATGTGTTACACATTCATTAAAATATATATGAGCATAATATGGATCTATAATGAAAATGTAAATTGGAAATGAATTTAAGTATTACCTTGGTGGTATTTTTCATCTAAGAAATTTAATGCCTGCTTCCCTGTGTAGCAACATTTGAGTAATTATTGCTAATACGGTTTTAATAGTCGAGACACTATATTTGTTTATAATTTTACTTTTGTCATTTGGTATATATATAAAAGTATTGATTTTATGACATGGTGACAAAATGTAGTAAAGTTTAGCATGCTGGCTTAAAGCAGTAGTTTTCAAATTGTGTTCCGCAGAACTCTGCAGTGCCAAAGGTAAAATAGCAGCAAACGTGTGTGTGTGACACACAGTATATATATGGCGCAGTGTATCTCCATTTAACCTGCGAGACCTCTGTTTTTGCAACCATTAGTATTAGATACATACATCCAATTGCAAAAGTGGTTAAACTAAGGTTCAGGGTTTAACCATTGACCAAAGTATTGAAAGCTTTAAGTAAAAAAATATTTAACAAATACAAAGTCTTACTTTTTATATTGTCTCTACGTTCATTTCATAGAAATATCAACCTCAGCCGAAGAAAAAAAAAAACAAAGTGAAAAAAGTATCAAAAAATAAATAAGTAAATAAAAATCATACAACATAAGAAGTTAAAAAAAATTGAAAAAGTATTGTAATTATCACTGAGATCAGCCATAATAAATAGTTTGTAGTGTGTCTGCTGCTTGTTATTCGATGGTTACATTAGTTTAGTTACGTTAGTCACACTCCATCTCAAGAAAAAGTGACACTTAAGACTAAAAAAAATTAAGATATAATAAATGTGTTTTATGTTTTTAAAAGCCAACTTTACCCATTTTTCAAATATATCATTTAATTTTTAACACTTGCTTAACTTTGAGAAATTTTTGCCTCACAACATCAGCATTCATTTTCAGGGTTGCAAAAATGTTACGTTAGTCACGCTGCTATTTTGGTTGAAAAAATGTCTACGGTCAGTAATTTTGTTTCAAATTCTTAACAGAAATGATACATAGATACTATGTACATAGTAAATCCACCAGCATAACTAAAAAATATTTTTTATCCTTTGAGTTATAAGTAAAAACAGTTACAAAATCAGCTCTGAATGTTACGTTAGTATGGAATGACCCTCTATGCCTTCCCACTCATATTTGCCAAAATCGCAAGCATAAAAAGAAAATTTGAACATAAAAAGTTTTACATTAATGCTATTAATATCCACCAAGATATGAAACTGAGTATTTTCTGTGACTTTACTTACACTTAATACTCGTAGTCTATTACACTATTTTTGGGGAAAATGTAGCATCTAACAAAGTTTTAACGTTAAAAATGACATTGAATGAGGATTTTTTTTTTTTTAACTTAAGGAGCTTTTGTAGTCTACACTCGGGGCAACCCTAACCTGGCAGCGTACGATATGCTACAACTAGTAAGGTTCCGCAGCACGGAAATAGTTCATCTGTAAATCATCAATAGTTGCTTCTAAAAACTTTTCTGTGAATTTTTTTTTTTTTTTTCAAATAACTTAAGAATTGAAAAATCCAAGTTATAAATATTCAGTTAAAACATAAAATTTTGTGTTTTTAAGAAAAAAGAATTACGAGCTTAATTTTACCTCATTTTATTTTTTGACCAGTAAAATTCCGAGTTCATTAGCGAAAATCTGGCCATTGAAACTTTATTGCAACCCTTGTATAATCTCCACCGCGAAAGAAAACTGCTTAAGATAATAAAAGACAATATTAAAAGTTTATTTGTTGGCGACAATTTTACAATTTGGCATTTAATTCTATTTCAGTATATTTACTTGACGGATTGATTTTTTTCACATTATTTTTAAGGGCTTGTTTTATTATTTATTGGTTTATTCTACATTTTAATGGCTTATTTTAATTGGTTAGGGAATCATTTTTTCATTTTAATTGATTCTAATGCTTGTTTTGCTCAATGGCTTGCTTTAATTAAATGTTTATTAAAACGACAGAACAAAACACTAAACAAGTGATAGCGGAATCCAAGAAAATGAAAAACAATCGACAATAATAAAAATGTTTCACATTGCATACTCGTAACGGAAAAGTAATGGATTAATGTTTATAGAATCTTATTTGTTGCGTAAAAATTTCAACTTTTAAATCTCATCTCCAGCATTTTGTTTTTATTTGGATGTAAAAGGTCAGTAAATTTCTCTCATTCTGAAAACAAAAAAAAAAAAAAAAAATCGTATTTTTCATTGCATGTAATATTTTCCTTGGGTTGAGCGAATAACAGCAGATTATGGCAAATCGGAGAAAAATCGGAGCTGTGATACATTAGAAATGTTGCGAAATGGTGTGATACGGCTCCCGTAGCTTCCACAATGCTGACAGGTTAGGTTTACCCTGACTATAGTGTGCTTTTAAAGCTTTATGGTATAATATTTCTCTTTACTTTTTAGTACCAATTAAAAGGATAAACATGCACTGGTTTGTTGTTTCAATAATGACTAAAATTGGCATTTTTCTGGTAGGACAATATCCAGATTCTTATTTTTAGCCCAATCCCTTAAAATTTTGAGCTTGAACATCGCCTTGGTTTTTACCTTAGATGCTTTGATTTTTTTGTGTTCAAATTGTTCTTTTAAGCTCTGCATCTTATTTCGAAATATTTTGTAATTGAAACTATGTGTCTAGGACTAAGGGTTACAAAAATAGAAGTCTTGCAAGTTGAGCAGGAACATACTGTGTATATGTATATAATATATATTTTTAACACTAATTAATTGATCATTTTAATAGATTGAAGAATTTAATTAAAAGAACCACTGTTGTCGATTTTGATAAGGGTGCCTTTTCTTAATTGAAGAATGCAAGCACGCCTCATTCTCCAAATACAGTGTAGGACCCAATTTCAGAATCTCGAAACCCGGGACTGTTTTCATTAGGTTAAAAAACCATATGTTTGTATATAAAACATTTGATTATTTTGAATACTTGAATTCATATTTATAAATTAAAAAAAAAATCAAGTGTCCAAAATTGTTAACATTTGGTTACTGTTCAAAACACAGTACTTGCAGCTTATCTTTACATTGCTTTGGTGCCACTTGTTATTCGTCTAAATCGTTTTGCTGTATTTGTGCAGCTATCCTTTAGCATACGCTTTCAGCTTATGACATTTCCTTTTGTATTCTCATTAGTTTACAACATCAAGCTCATTAAAAAAAAGTTAAGAGCCATTTTTAGTGCAATTAAGATTTCATTATGGTATCAGAGTCGGCATATGTATAATGCATAACAATAAAAAACAAACACCACTGATCATGTGCTTAACTTTTTTTTGGCATACTACAATATGCTTTCATTCAGATTGATATTTAAAAAAATGCAAAAAAAAAAATTGTGAAAATTTTGAAAAATATGACAAATATTGCATAATGCAATAATTTTTTCTATTTTGGAATCACAGTCAAAAGTTCAAAAAAATTTTTTCAAAATTTGTAAAGGTTGTGAAAGACCTCCCAAGACTTCTGTATTTGGAGACCCAAACTGTACATTATAAGAGTAGGTGACATCTGAAGCTCGAGATAGTGCTATTTTACATTATTTTTGTATTAAAATTTTTTATTTGAAAATTGCAAACTTTTAATTCAATTTTTTACATATTTGATTCAATTTTAATTCAATACATCTACTTTTATTGTTATTTTATAATCATTTTTTCTGAGGATGAAATGGGCTTACAATACTAAGGGTTGTTGAAATCAACAAAATTTGAAAACGGCTTGCTTAAAGTTTTTGTATTTAACTGTTTTTGTATTGTATTTTCAAGCTCAAAAATAAGCTTCATATTTTTAAAGTAAAACTTGAATTACTCATATCAAAGCTCAAGTCTAATTTCTTAATCTTGCAATATGAAAATCTTTACATTTTGTATGAAATTATTTTGAGAATCTTGTACTCATTTTTGCTACTATATAAATATAATAATCTAAACCTGTGATAACTTTTAACTCTTTTAGGTTATATATATAAAAAAAAAGATGTGTACATTAATGTATGTTTTAGAATAGCCTTTAAGTTTTTCTTACATTTATTTAGGCTACTTTAGATTCTTGTTTTATTCTATTTGGGTCAATTTTTAAAATTGTGATAAGCATGTATGTTACATGCTTTATTTCATAATCTGCTTTACAAAAAGTGATGTCTTATTGAAAAAAAAATTAAATAATTAAAAAAAAAAGTAGTTCAAATAAATTGGTGCTTGTTTTTAGATGACACTTTGGTTCATCATTTTAGTAATATGTTTATATCTAATTTTTAAGGCTTAATTTTGAATTACATATGAGTGCTGGTTTTTATAAGAATTTTAGTGGTGAAACCACTGCCATATCATGAAGTCTAATTAGTAATTTCTGCTTCTTGCCATGGTGGTTTTATCAGACTGAATTTTTGTCATACTCATAAATATGCATTTAGTTTATGCAAATATATTTATCTTCACTTAAACTTCAAGGGTTAGAAAGGTCTAAAAAAAGATAAAAGTTTTAAATATTTCTGATTTTCCATGAAAAGAAACAAAATTAATATGAAAACTTTCTTGATCACTCAATCTTAACTATAGATTGAAACCCAACATGCTGTTTAGCGTTTTCTTTCCTTGTATTTTTGTGTTCCTTTCTAAATATAGTTGTGTTTTGTACAGTAGATTAATGCACATTAAGTTAATCATCTGTGTGTCTGCACGCATCATACTTATGATTGCAATAAGTATTGCAAAAAATATTTTGTTTCTCTCATTTATTTTTGGTTAAACAGTATGAGAAAGTAAATCAATAGTAAATAAGATCTTTTCTGCTTTAACAAGTGATTTTTTTGTATATCAATGTTATTTTCTAATACACTGTCATATTAGGCTAAAGTATTAGTTAAATGGAAAATTTATTGCAATATTGCGAAATGACGCAGGGAAACGCAAGAATAAAAGAACCTTTTACAAAATTTATTAAGATGACCAGTCTTATAAAATTTTAAAGGTAGCCAAGCTAAAAATACTATGTATGTGGCTCGCTAATGAGTTTCAGGTTTGATTCAGCCTTCATTCAAAATTCTCATTATCATTATTATTACTGTTTCATATTAACCATGTTTTATAACAATGGTTTTCATATTTAATCATTTTGGACAAATCGCTGTAAATTTCAGCAAAAATTGGAAGATTTTTCTCAATTTCTTCGGAATACCTTTAACAAACCTTCTGTCAATTAAAACTAATGAAGCCTGAAAAATGAAGGTACCTGGTAGAAGCAGGATATAGGTGGATAGATAGAAAGATACTCAGTTTTTAATATAAGTAGCTATTTTGAGATGCATTTCCCGTATATTTTTACTTCATAAGTGTGATGCTTGCCTACTCAATATGTAAGTGCACTTTTCATTGCCTTCCACCAACAATGCTTTCGAGCATTTTCAGTGTCTTTGATCCCTCGTGATATAAATTATTAAGGTGGATTACCATTTTTCTAAATGTATCTTTTTATGATATTTGCAGGAAAAAATTGTTGTGTAAAGGTTAGCTTAATTTTGCTTAATAAAATTAAAGTTTACTAAAAAATTTTTAAAACTGCATAATTGCAGGGAAATTCAGTAAAGAGAAGCAGTCGAGGGAGGGGGAAGAATAAGTTAATGTATTGTTATAGCTGCATAAAAGAATAAATTCTCCTTATTTTGCGATATTCAACCTTAATTTTATTGCATAATATGTAACTTTATTGAACAGAATTTAAAATGGAAACAGTCTAAAATCTTAAGCAGTAAATTGCCGCCTCTAAGCTAGGGCACGGGCAGAAATACATGCAATACTCTACCGACTTGGTTTTTCAATCCAGGTATACTGCATGTAGTCTAAAATCTGATGGAGACATGCCGTCATTCAAAAACAAATTTAAAAAGCTGGGAGTGTTCAAAAGCTATTGATTGAATGCAACTTTGAATTTAAGCTGAATTATTGTGTGGCACATAAGAATCTTGTAATATCTTTAAGGTGAAAGTTTTCTTCCAAAGTGTTCTTAAGGGGTTACAGTACCTCAAAAATGACCAAAAGACCAAAAAAAAAAATTATTGCCTATTTCAAAAGTAAAAGTTATTTAAAACACTTAGAAAAAATAGCATTGTTCTAGCTAAATTATTTAAAAAGTTATGAGCGACTTTAGGGCATGCATGCTATGTGTTTTAATGGAAAAATCAAACTTTAAAGTGCTTTTTCTCGGTGATCAGTTTTTAGTGTTTCTATGTTACTGGAAATGCTAAGGAATTTTTTCTATAAAAGATATAACTTTAAAGCAAAATTTTTTGCACTCAGAATAATATATTTTACAAAACTGTGCATTGAATAAGCGTTTTATAAATTACAAAAAATTTTAGAGTTTGTTAAACCTCGAAGGACAAAATTTTCTAAGAATTTTTTACATGAAAGGTCACAAAATATTTTCTAATCAAAATATAAGAAAATGAATGCACAGATTTGTTGAGGTCATCCTTCTGATCATTTCACAAAAAGAAATTTTGAAATTAGTGCAGAAACAAAAAAGCCTTAGGGTTTTTAAAAAATTGAAATTTTCTTACATTTTTCAAAAAAAGTTTTCAAAATTTTTAATATTTGAAAATAAATTATTGATCGTTAAACAAGTGCAGAAACAAATATTTCTAAGAATTAACTTTTTCACTTAAATTAAAGAAATTTGTTTAAAAGGTACTGTAACCCCTTAAATTTGAATTAATTTCATTTAGTAAAAAAACTTATACACATGGCTTTTTAGTTTGGAATTTGAGCTTAACCTAAAATTAAACAATATTTTCCTGTCATGTATAGTTATTTTATTAAAGAATATATATTTTGAGGTTTCGCACATACTTAGATTAGAATTTTCAGTCAAGCATAATCTTATGCAATTATCTGCAGTTATAAGAGCATACATTTCAAGTATTGCAATTGATGTTTTCTATCGATGTTGAATCAAACCTATATCATGTCATTAGTTTTGCCCCTTAATCATAAGTTTGGGTTTTTTCGAACTGATCCCCCCCCCCCCCAGCTCTACCATGGTATTAGTTGTCTAGCAGTTTAAGTAAATTATCTTCCTTTTTAGTATGTGATTGTGATGAGTTATTGACTAGTTCATTGTTTTTGTGAAATAACTAAAGTCATAAATCAAAAGATTAAAATTTTAATCTCAAACTTCTGAGTAGACTTGTGTACTGTTATCAAGTTTTTCATGAGTTTGTGTTTTTTTTTTTTTTAATACTATATATACCTGTACATTATGCATAGTTAAACAGGAATATTTTTATTGGATATCAGTTTGTTTTGTTTGTTGATTTTTGTTATATAAATTTTGTTTTCTTTGTTGTTATATGTTTTATTTTATTAATCTTTCACTAGGGCTTTAATCTTGTTACGGAAGTTAATCTTCTCATGAATTATTTCACATAATAGTATCATGATTTATTATATGATCATTTTGATTTTTGTTCAAAATTCTGTTAGAAAAATAAATTGCAGTTGTATTTCTTATGCTATTTACAATTCCAAATAATAATAATAATAATAAAATAATAATAATAAAGATAAACCCTCTTTTCTCTAACATTACATTTTATATAACATTTTTTTCATTATTTATGTGTAAGTTCTTCAAAATGCTTATTCTAAAAATTTCTAATGAGCATACTTTTCGAGTCCTGCTCTTGTAAATCAGAAAAATAATAATTATTTGCATGCATATTTTAATGTAGCTTTCTGACGAAAAAGTATTTTTGACGCATCATAAAGAGAGTATTACATGGGTTATGTGTTTAATGCTGAAAAAATCTTTCATCTTTATTACCATTTCCAAGTTATATATAAGCCCTTTGTTTGGTTTAATGTTGTTTTTGCTGTGTTTTACATTCCCTGAATGTCTTAAGAATTTTGAACTTTTGTTGATATATGTAAATTTATATATTTCAGTTGAATCCTTGTGTGATTTTTGCATTTATTGTTCATGGAAAGTTGTTTCTAATGTTTGGATAAAATATATTATATGGAAATGGTGTTATCTTTATTCAGCAGTTTTACTTTTAAATATTTCAACAAGCACAATTTTTCGCCTTCCTGTTACAGTGACCGCCGCTTATATCAATCCATGTTTCGTTCTAAACAGTTTTGCCAGTCTGCTTAATAAGGCAGTTGATTCAATAAAGAAGGATTTTGCTCTGTTTTTGACGATTTGACTCATTAAACTGATTGATTCAATTAACCAGCGTCCACTGTGTTAACAATATGAATAGAAAGCAGTAAGTAACTGCCCACAAGCAAGGGCTAAGGCAGGAACATGCAAGACACCGCCAGCTCGGTTACTTCTTCCAATGGACTGCAGTTTCGTGCTTATTATGCACTCATCAGCATGAAATAGGAAAGTGACGAAGTTGGAGGGAAAAATCCTCTTATAGAGCAAAGAGAGCCAAAAAAAAACTAGTAGCTAATGTGAAATTAAAATACCAGCGAGCGACCACACTTGGTACGGTACAACTCGTAAATTTTAAGGCAGAGCTTGGGTATAAAGCAGTGAGTAAACGCCCTGAAGCAAGGGCTAAGGCAGAAACATGCGATACACTGCCATCTCGGTTATTTCCATCCATGGACTGCAGTTTCGCCCTTGCTTATGGGCGGTTACTCACTGCTTTTTTACCCGAGCTCTGCCTTAAAATGTAAGAGTTGTACCGTACGAAGTGCGGTTGCTCGCTTGTATTCTGATTTCAAATTAGCTACCAGTTTATTTGGCTCTCTTTCTTCTATTAGAAATTTATTTGTACATCATTTGACTGAAGTAATGAAAGCAATTGATCAGAAATAGTAAGTTACAAAGTGTTTTATAAGCTTTGATATAGCTTGGATTTTTTCAATGCGTGAAAATATTCCTACCCTTTAATAGAAAATATACGCAAAAGAGTGAAGACCATAATAGTAATCACTTCCATAGAAATCTACTAAACAAACTTTCTAAATTTTAAATGTACGATGGTAGGAAAGGAAGGAAAAGGGTATGTGGGGCAAAATGAAATGCTGAAATATTTACTATCTAGTATTATTTTAACTGAGTAGTAACTAATAATGTGCGAGATATTCATGTGAAAGTAAAGAACTGTATCCGCTTTACGTTTGGCGGATCATAAATGTATCTTTAACAGTCTTTTAAGTCTGTTTTCATATTAGGCTTTTTACTTATACGTTACTATAAAATACTACTATATTTCATTTAAATGTGTTTTTAAACACTATGAAATTGTTGAAATTATAAGATTTCACTTCTGGCAATTAGTCTTTTTTTTATTTATTAACTTGGGGGTTGTATAATTCCTTATTTTGGCTTTAATCGCATTCTTCGAAAAAAGGCGAGACTTTTGTTTACAGTTTACGAGCTCGGCTGTGTAATTTCACTGGTTAGATGCAAGTCGGTAGGTAAGAACTGTATTCATGCTGAAATAAAATTTAAAAGAAATATTTTAAGCTTATTGCAGAAAATTTAGCATCTTTAAACTCCCACATCTACCAAGCAAACTAAAATTTTTGTTTTCACATCTCTGCATAGATGCATTCACATTGTGGGTGCGTTCATAAAGTCGAACGCGTTTAACGAGTGAAGAGCGTGAGGCGAACGAGGCGTTCAAAAAGTCAACGCGTTAGCTAACCGGTCGTTCATAAAGTGTAACTCGGTTAGTTTCGTGAAGCGAAAATCTTAACGAAGCTCACGAAGGAAAAGGGTGGTTTGCTCAGTTAAAAAACATGGCGGCGCCCAGTACTAGCGTGTATTACAATGTTTACATTTGCGATATCCGATATAAAACGTCAGAACGTTACGATTATATGTTCGGCATGTGTAATCTTGCAGCGAATATGTACCTGGTTTTGTCCAGATGAGTTTTTTTCAACCAAAAAAGAAAAAAAAAAAGGAAATACAAAAAAATTCACATTAGACATAAATTTTGCTAACTTTGGGGTTTCAGAAAGTTTTAAGTGTTAGAAATTTAATAAATTCTAGCACAATTGATTTTTTGTTCTGCACAACCGATAATTAAAACAAAAAATTATATTGTATTTTGAATTTTTTTGCCGTGGCAAATGCAGTGTAACTTTTTGTCAAATGTAAACCTATCGGGGCTGTAACCAGACTATTATTTCGGGGAGGGTTTTACAAACTTTTTCCTCGTGAAATCTATATGATAAATGAAATTTGATATGTTCTATATTCTGTTGCTTTTGTTACTGTAGATACTTAAGGGGCATTAACATGGAAAAATACAATAACATATCATCCCAAGAAAGTAAAAAATTCTAATGTGTACAAAGCATCCTCACCCCAGTTAAAAAGCTATATTGTGTATGAAATTTTGTTTTCAAACACTACAATAAAGATAAATATTGCAGATAAATCAATTAATTTGTACTATCATTCAATAATGAGAATTTCATTTCTCAAATGAAATTGGAAAGTAAATAAGAAAACTAAAAATAAAATAGTAATAATATTATTTTTCAGCAAAAGGAGCATTAAAAAGCATTTTTGGGAATAGTTTTGAAAAATTTCAGAGGGGGTTTGAACCCTAAAAAAACTCACCCCTTAAATACAGCCCTGAAACCTATGTACCTATGCCTAGGTACTTCCAAAGTCTTAACGGAAAAAAATATATCAGGTTTTAAAATGCATTTTGCGTTCTACTATAACATATCAAGATATATATCAAAATACACCTCGTTTAATTAAAGTTGTGTCTGATTTTATGAAAGTTAACTGGAAGTCATTGTGAAATATATAGTTGAATGAAGAAGTTGGTGATTAGTGGAATGTTTGTTTCTGAAGCCAAATTGGTAATTTGGTATGATGTCTTAGAAATTTAAATGGTTGTTCATTCGATAAAGAATGATTTTCTCGAAGAGTTTCGACAAAGTACTTAGTAGGCTTATAGGCCTGTATTTTTGTGGGAAACTTGGGTGAGCTTTGGGCTTTAATATAGGTGCTATAAGTGCATTTTTCCAGGAGTTGGGAAATGAACGAGAAATGGTGCCAGTGTTGGAAATTTGTGTAATGAACATGAGCATGTTGAAGGGGAGATTTTTGAAGATGAGATTATTAATACCATCTTCTCCAGGACTCTTATTGTTTTTTAGTTTTTTTATTTCATCAGTAATTTCATTAGTGTTGATTCTGGGAGGTGGGATGGGAATGTAGTAGCTTTCAAAGTGGAATAACTTTCACTTCATCAATGAGGTTATTACAGTAGTGATGACTGCTGCGAGTAAATTGTTCTAGTGAGTTTGCGGTAGTATTAGCTTTTTCTTTTTCAGTGTAGGTCATACCCATGCTACTATGTAGAGAGGGGAAGGTTTGGGATTTTTTATTCAGTCTTTTCGCAGCTTGGAAAAGAGTTGTCAAAGGTTTCAAGAGAGCTAAGGTAGCTGTCTAATTTCTCTTTTTTGTAATCAATGATCAATTTTTTCAGTTTTGGTGAAGTGATTATACATAGTTTTGTGTGGATTGTATCTAGATGTATTCCACAATTTCCTATACTGATTTTTGAGCTTATGCTGAGAATGTAAGTTGGTAGTTTGATAGGTTTGTTAGTGATAGTCCTAGCATGGGTGGCTGCAATCTTAGCTTCATTTATTTTATCATTAATGAAGTTGATAGCTTCTTCAATGTTGTCGATATTTTGAATATGAGGGGAATCTGAGTGAGATTTTCCAGTGTAGTGGTGAATTTGTTCCAGTTGATGGTACTGATGGTTTTAGGCGTAAAGTTGTTTATATGATTTAGGTGAAATTCGACAATTATAGGATTGTGCTCAGAGCGTAGCTCATGCAGGGAGTTAATAGAAGTAATTCGTGAAATTGGTAATAGCAAAATCAGTCGTTGCTCTGGTGTTTTAAACACAGAAATGAGTGGGGCTGTCAGGAGTAAGGATTTGAAAATTGTTGCTAGCACAAAGTTCAAAATTTTTTTACCAAAAGTATTTGTTCTTCTAGAACTAAAATTATTGTGTTTAGCATTGAAGTCACCAATTAATATTGTGATGTTTGGACTTTTTAGTTGATTCTCAATATCATTGTAGTTGTGTGAGGTGGTGTTCAGGTAAATTGAGCAAACATTTAAAGTACAATTGTCACAGGAAATTTCAGCACTGACATTTTCATAAGTAGAGTTGATTTTGGGCAGTTATTTATGTTTAAGAGGTTCGTGTACAAGAATGGCAGTACCGCTCCCAGTATTTGTAAGTCTTCACGGTATGTGAAGTAGTCAAGAATGAAGAAGCTGTTTAAGTTTGTTTCTTGTTAACACATGATACAGTCGACGCTCGATATAACGACCATCTCCGTCCTATAGAAAACGGTCTTTATAACGAGTGGTTGCTATAAGAGGTAGAACATAGAGTATATTGGGATACAGCTGGGGGTTTTCTCACCGGTCGTTATATTAGGATGGTCTTTATAACGTGTGGTCGTTATAACGAGCGTCGACTGCATCAGGCAAGTGGTTATCAATGAAGGAAATGAGTTCAGTGATTTTAGTGTGAATTTGTCCTGGATGCCATTGCAGTTCCAGGACGCAATTTTAAATTTTAAGTGACTACCCATAATGGGGGGAGTTTCTCATTTTTTGTAGCTCTCCTATGAGAGTTATAAATGTATCATTTAAGGTGTCAAGTATGTTATTTTTTATTTTGTTTATTTCGGCTTTTTGTTGGGGGGGGGGGGGTGGTTCTAGGAATTCCTTATGAAGGCATGTTAGGAACATTGTTTTTATTAATGTTATTCTTCATGTTATTAGTTCTATTTGGGTCATTCCATGGATTTTGTGGAGTTTTGTTTTCACTTGTGGTGGGTTTTTGATTGAATTTTATTGTACCAATGTTGTTTTTTTTTGTGGTCTCTCGGGACATTTCGAATAATTTGATGTGTATGGACCACCGCAGAGGAAGCAAGTAGGGGGGAGATTACTATCTTTGTCACATTGGTCAGCTCTGTGGGAACCAGCATATTTCACACATACAGATGGTCTGTTACATTCATAACTACTGTGATTAAATTGTTGGCAGTTCCAACATTTAGATACTGCGTTCCTTTTTTTTAAAGGTTCTAGTGAGATTTTCAGATTGTCTAGGTATTGTTAAGTCCATACAGTTTGATTATGGTTTCTATGAGGTAGGTGAATTCAAAATAATGGGAGGGGGTCATGAGTTTTCCCCTGTGTAGACGAGTCAGATGAGCTAGAAGCAGAGTTTCAATTTTTTTTAAGCAAAAAAGCTAAAATTGGAGAAAAGGCTTTAGCAAAATGCTAAAGATTAATAAATAGTGAATCTGTTTACTATCTTTCTATTCTAGTCGTACTTCATCTCCTGTTGAAAGCTAAATTTACAATTCACCCTTGAAATCTTGATAGAAATAAATTCATAGTAGGTAACATTTTTTTAAATTTAATGTGAAAATTTTAGACTTGTGATTCATATTAAAAGAACACGGTTTTTTTAAAATCGTTAATAAAGCATTTATTGGAGGGATTTTGTGTTCATTAAGACAATATATTGTTGAATTTAATAGCATTTTCTACATGTTGAATAAAATTTATACTAAGATTAAGTTAGGTATCGCCATGCTTGCTCTCTCTCAGATTGTTCCTTTTTTTGTTTGTATTAATTATATTAAAGCAAAAAAGGCCTTGCTTCATTTTTGCATTTGTCAAAAAATGCGACCGCAGCGGAAACCCTGGCTAGAAGCCCCCACTGACTACTTGGCACAAAATTGAAACGTATCCTTGAGAACTGCACCTCAAAAGCCGAATTCTAAATTTTGAATCAGTTATTTTCAAATTAATTAATTAGTCTCATTTTTTGTGTATTCTGCATAATTACGGGGGTCTTTCCTCCACCCCCTAACATTATACATGGCTGGAAAGGTTTTTTTTTTTTCGGAAAAAGAAAAGTATATGCCATGTTTCTATCCGTTAATTAGAACAGGAGATAAAAATTACTCAAATTTAGACTTAACTCTAAACGCAAAACTGAAACACTAGGTCCATTTTCCAGACAAACTTCTCTTTCGTCCCTGAAGTTACATAGTGGTTTAAATTTGCACTTAGAGTTAAGCCTTGAAAATTGACTAAATTTATGTAATTAAAATCCGTTACTTACTTAAATTTGTCGTTTTGATTCATTTGGTATTTATTGATTTAGTTGGAGTAAATTTAAATTTATTCAGTTGACTTCCTTCAAATTTATTGCATGGGCATCGCTGTGCGGGTACTGCTAGTGTTGTATAAACCTTGAATTTAAAACTTCTAACACATATTGCACTGCCTTTATTCCTTTCCGTTCTCTGTGCTACTTGTGATGGAAAAAGAAATTGTTGTTATGAGAAACTTTTTAATATCTATTTTCAATGTAAAGCAGGTGTGTCTCACAAAGTTTTAACAATTCTGTAAGGCTATCCAATTAACTATTACTGGAAAGTGCAAAAGAAGTGGTATAAATAGTTTTAACAGAACTAGTCTGAAAACATTAAAAACGCTTACGATCATTAAAAACATGGGGGGGGGGGGGGGGGGGGGACGTGAGTTAAAAAAAGGCTTACAAACAGACGAGCGTATAAATATGCGTGTTTGGGTAATGTGCAAAGCGGGTTCTCCCAAAAAAAAAAAAAAAATTCTGGATACGGCTTTGACGTAGATGGTTTCATTTTCAACTGTTGACGAAAAGTGTTGTCCGAGTAATACGGAACAACATTTTCAACATAATATTTGATACGCACACTTTCGATTAGTTTTCTCTCTTTTATTTAATTCAAAAGAAGAACCCTAAAATCAATCTCTTCATCCACAATCTTCAAATACATTTCCTCCGCAAAAGCAATGATTTTCATCAAAACATCCGCCATCTTGGCTTCTAACTGATCGTTCAAAAAGTGAACGCGGTTAACGGAGAACTGGAAGCGTTACGTTCGGTTAAGCCAGTGAGTTTCGTGAGACTTTGGCTGCATTCAGAGCATTCGCCCGGGCCGCCCGGGCGTTTAAGCCGTGACGTCATAAATAACTTCCCAGGTCGAGCCCGGGAAGTTGTGGTCTGGACAGGACTTGTGCCTTTCGAGAAGAAACAAAATGGCGGACACAACAGCAGAACGTAGCGGGCCGGTCAATGCAGGAACAATCCTGCAATCGCTCCTATATTTCGGCCCAAAATGATACCATTCTTAACCTTGGCGGCAATTATTGTTCATCTACCGTCATGGTTGAGCGTGGGATCGAAATGACTTATCGAATTTAATGAGAAATATGTTATTTTAAATGAAGGAATTTACGATAAAATAGGCCTAACAGTAAGTAAAGAATTTCATCGATCTCGCTTATCTGACAGGATTGTTCCTGCAATGACCGATTCTCAAGGAAATATATCATTTCAGATTCATCACAGCAAATTGCGTGCGTATTTTTGAACATTCTGTGTGTATTTTCAAGATTTCGTTTTAGTCACTCTTCGTAAATCCTAGCAGACGAAAGAGCAATAAATTTCAGCCAATGAGCATCATCCTTTGCTAAACGCCCAAACACGTGACCTATCTGCCCAGCTAAATTTCCTGGGCTGCTTGTGCTTGAGCCCGGGAAGCTCGGGCGTTTACTCTGGACAACATTTGGGAAGTTCGGGCGTTCCAAATGGCAGCTCTGAACGCTTTGGGAAGAACCCGGGCTTCCCGGGAAGCTCGGGCGCGTACTCTGAATGCGCCCTTTATGAACGCACCCTGTATCTCTGCATAGATGTAGCGCTATCCCATTCCTACCGAATCTTTCCTACTCTTCTTAGAACTTCTTTTACGAATAAATCATCGTGATGATTTTACTGCAGATGGGATTTTTAAAAGAATTTGTATCTGTACTCTCTTGGGGGAATACCTTCTGTCACAAATTTTACATTTGGACCGGCATTATACTGTGAAAACTTGAGGTTCATATCAGGGCCATAATCAGACCTTAGTTTTGGGGAAGGTTTTACCAAACCTATTTCTCATGAAATCTACAAAGCCAATAAAACTTGATTTCATGTTCTATATTATGTTGATTTTTGTCACAATATATGATTAAAGGGAAGAAAAACGTGAAAAAGGGAAAAAAATGACCCATCTTTTTAATGAAAACAAAAAAAAAATCGAATGGATGAGTTCACTCATAAACGCGCATTCGAAGGAGTACTTTTGAAATTTCTATCTTTTGGACACTTGTAAGATGTGTGTTAAATATAGAGTTTGGTACTTACTAATTTGAAAAATTTTGGAGTGTTTTTTTTAGTGGTATTAAAAATTCGAAGGGAAAGGTGTATTGTTTAGAAATTATGTTTGCAATAACTACAATAAAAGTAAACACTGCAGGAAAAAACACTTAATTTGTATAATCATTCAATAATGATAATTTCATTTTTTAAATTTCGCAATTTAAAATAAAATAGCAATAATAATGTTTTCAGTGAGAAACAATAAAAAGCATTTTTGTAATAGTTTTGAAAGATTTCTGGGGGATTTTCCTTTAAATTAATTAATTTAATTAAGATTTTCCCTTAAATACGGTCCTGGTTCATATTCGTATTCACTCATATGGCCTTATAATATTGAATTTAAACATCACCGATTAAATGACCTCTAAAAAACGCGGAATATGGCCTTAAAAATCTACCAGAGAAAGGCTGGTTTTCATTCTCTCTTGTAAAATAACATGAAAAAATCCCATTTTTGGAATTTTCAGAAGTTTGGAATTTTTGACTACAGAACATTAACAATTAAACTGAAAACATTTTCAATTTAACCCTTATGGTCACTTTTCTCTCTCTCTCTCTCTCTCTTTGTATAGCCAGCTCTAAGCTCTTAATCTATAATCTGCTGCTTGATGAATCATTGAAAAATTCAGTGCTGTTACGTGACTGTCATGGGAGTCAGACTGATTTTAAAGTAGGAGTCAGAACCGCTCGTTGACAGTGTACTATCTACGAGAGAGCTAAACAGAGCCTAAACTGCGTTTGTTTTGGTCTTTAATTTTGAAAATTTTAAGGGAGAGAGCTCTTATTATCTTCAACCTCCTTCCTATAGTCCTATATGAGAGCTTATCCGCCCTACAGCTTTAAAATCTATTTTAAGCAGTTATAGAGCCGTCGAATCTCTTCTCAATTCTTATGATAATTAAAAATAATTTTAAATTGCATATCTAGTGTCTCATTACCGAAAAATTCCAGAGCACGGTTACCGAGCCTTATCCTTCAAATTACCAAATGTAGTCGAAAAAAAAAAAAAAAATATATATATATATATTTTTTTTGGCTTTCTGTTTTAAAACATTTTTAAATGAGAATAACTACCTATTTGTCAACAAAAAGTCTGCATTCAATTTTCAAAAATTTCAATCTCAAAAAAGTTCTGGAGAGAGCTCCTGGTGTACGCTGACTAATTTCCAAACTTCATCAAAGATTTTACCAAAAAACTTTTTTCAGGACTAAAACACTGCTTCACTTATAGCTTAAATTTTCTCAAAGAGCACCTGAATCACAATTTTGGTATGTCATCATTTGAAATTTTACATTTCTGTCGTCAAATTTGAAGGATGATTTTGGGAGATTGTCAGGCAGAATAACACAGCTTTCTTACGTCATTGCGTGACTGCAGGAAAAGGTTTCCTGTCTTTTTCGTTTTGTCCTATTGAATCTATGTCAATCTAATAATAATCCAGAACAAATATCATTGACCATTAGAATAAAGCCAAAAGTTTTTGAATAAATCTTATGCTTAAGAATCAGTAAAATGTAGTTTTCACTTGGGGAAAAAATTTAGAATGTGGAAAAGCCGACATTTATTTATTTCTTTATTTTGATTTTATATCACTACTACTTCAATTCCTCTTGGGGGTCATTTGTATATTTATTTATTTATGTAAATCTTTACTTCATTTCCCGAAAGATGCGAGATTGTAAATGATCGTCATATTCCCTGGATTGAATGTTATTATATGAATGGGATTCACCTTTTTTCATTATTTTTTTCCTTAGTTTTCGAGACATATTTTTCTGTACGCAACTTCCGAAGTTCGCAATAGAACCTGTCTTTACTTTGAATTTATATATCAATAATCCCTTTAATTTCTTCTCATTGTGCAAATTCCGAGTCTGATTGTATGCGGCTTTGTTAATTCAAATGCATTGCGCCAATTTATGAATGAACTTCTGATCCTAACAAACAAGATAATTTTCATTATTTTGAAGCACTTTTTTTCTTCCTTTTCATCCCTTGAATATATGCTTCTCATGTTATCCTTATCGCTGTCTTTTTGTGTTCATATTGCTTTTGGTATTATTATTTTTTGTTTATTTGTAAATTTCAGTATTTTTTGTAAAGTATTCATTTTTTGAACTGCTCTTTTATTTATATTTAATTATTTATTGAGGAATTTCGCGATGTGTTTTTTCAGATCGGTATAGATCGAAAAGGGGGAAAAAAAAAGTAATTTATTTATGTGATTGCTTAAAAATAATATTATGCTACGTTTTAGTATGAAACTCATGTTGAATATTTTTCTTGTTTATCATTGATTTCGAAGTACTTATTCTTAAAACAAATAAATACTCATTTTTATTTCAAGTCTTAAATTTCGGTTCTTTATTCAAGTTTTAGGTAAAAGGTTCATTTATACATTTTCCTCTTAATTGTTCTTAAACAGTGAGAATTAATTCTGGTAAGAGTTGAAGTAATTGCTGTCCTTAAGGCTTGTGGAAAAATCTAATTGATTTTTCTTCTGTTGTTAAACCGTGAACTTTTAAGTAATTACTCAATAATTTATTCCTTGTATTTGAAATGTCATTAATCCTTTTTTAAAACTCATAATTTCACAACCAGCTCATCGCATCCTGACTTTTGAGAAATTAGTGTATTTAAATGAAAGTGCACCTGCACATAATGTTTGCTATTTTTGGTACAATGAACATTGAGTGTCTCCTCTCTTCTATGGTGTGCCTGCTTCTCATGGATTGTGGTGAATTATATGTTCAGCTAACTTTCTTTCTCTGTAGGTCGGTGGCTTTTTGCTAAATTTCTTTGTTCAATCTTTGTCGATTCGATTTGTTAACACGCCCAGCTCCTGGGCTCGCTGCCTAGGGCAGCAAGTTTCATGATGTCAAAATGAAAAAAAAGGTATTCATAATGTATATATTTTCTTGTTCCGTAAAATGCAGTGATGTTTCTAGTGGACAGGATGAGCACCACTAGTCCATGTTTTTATCAAAAGATTAAATATTCTATTATATTTTTTAAAAAATAGATAAGGGATAATATCAGTGTATGCCATAACTACTGTTCTAATTTCAAAAAAAAAAAAAGAAAAAAAAATTAAACATAAATTATTTTATGTAATTTTTTACATATTGGGCTGAGTATATGGGTGATTTTCTCAACACGTTAACTTTTGCCAATGCCAAGTAGGAAAAATTCAACTTGTAATTAATTAATAATTGTTAATAGTTGTTTAAAGACTACTCATTTAAGATCACAAATCAGTGCTCAGCAACGAAAAAAAATTAAAAATAAAATTTTAATGACAGTTTTAAGTTTAAGTTTAATGTAAAAAGTGTAATTACCATCTCCCGGCTTAAACACTTCCCTAACTCAAGAAATATTTTTAAAACTTTATTCAATTGATAAATAATGACATAGAAAGCAAAATACACCATTTAGAATATTGCTTCATATATTTTTTTTTACATTATTTACAAACAAAACAGATTAAATCTAATTTTTTAAAGAAATAGGAGTATTTTTCGTTGGAATTTTAAACTTTTACAATACCAACTTTTTTTTACTGCAAAGAGTTATAAGTTTCTTTATTTTTTCATTTGTCTGTTTTACATTTATTTTTATTTAGTCTATAAAATATTAACTGTAGGCGAACTCGAAGCATAATGAGTACAAGAAAGATCGATTTCGCAAGAAACGCAAGTTAGATGCGTAAACCTAACACTGATTTGTTATTTTCATTTCAAACCAACCGATGAAGCTTCATGATATTTGGAATTGACTTCAGTTTTTTTGGTAGCAGGGTTTCAACTCGCTTTATATCAGTCTCTGTGACGGTGAAGAGCCTTACTTTTAATGCTTAACGCAATTTAACATAAAAGTAAACATAATTACAAAATAGAACGAATAATAATCATTATATTAGTATTTTAAGTCATAAGTTAGCTAAAATAATAATGAATTTGTTCTAAATTATTCTAAGAATAAAAAAAGAAAACAGAATTATATGATAACTAGCAAGGAAAAATTTAATTAAGATATTAAAAATTTACTTTTGAAAAATATTTTCCTTTAATGTTGATCTGTTACGTAGATAAAAACTATTTTGGGGTTCAAACTATTCTAAACTACTTTTTTCATCTCCATTATATCATTTGAACTTTACCTAAAGAATATAATAATTTAACAACTAACAGTTTGAAAAAATAAACAAAATCCAAATATAAAAAAAAATTATAATTTATACTTGAATTGTTAACCATAACTAAACAATAATGTAAATGTTACAGACTGTTCCTAGAATAGAAGAGACAAACAAAATTGTGTAGAAAACTTACCATGAAAAATTTCGTGGAAATAAAATAATTAACGTTTGGATTTATTTTCAAATGCTTAGTTTTGTTCTACTCAGTGAGAGAAAAACACTTTGAAACACAAAATATTCTAAATTACTTTTAAAATATTGGTTAGAATAGTTAAATTTATAAAATTTTATTCTTATAAGTTTTAAAATTTAGATGTAACTAATTAAACAACTAATAACTTCCATACAACTAAATATCATTCTATCTAAATTATAATGAATTTTAAAGATTGAACAATGTGCCTAACTTATTGCTATTGGAAATTTGCTAAAAGTATTAAAAAATAACACAACAATGTAAATAACGTGCATTAAAATTTTTAAAATCCATTAAAATGTCACTCTCCCGAAACCACTTCGTAAGTGGGGACGGAAATGACAGGGACGGAAATGACAAAACAGTGGGTTTTCGAAAACAGTGTGAAAAGTTTTTCATATCTTTAATTTAACTGTTGATACCTTAAAAGTGTTCGTAAGAACACATTCGGCAGTGGAATTTTTTAAAATTTTATTTAAATTTTCTGGAAGATAACCAGGGGGACGGAAATGACATTGAATAAAGTCACGCATAGAATTTTTAAGATAAAACAAGCCTCACACACCCTAAAAGATGTGTAAACTTCGTTTAAAGCGTATTTTTCTGCTGAGAAGAATGTTCTTAAACATTTTGAGCTATTTTATTGCCAACTAGCGCCATTTATAGAATTTTATTGAAGGTTTTTCTACTTAGGGGAAATTTTTTTCAAAACCTGGGGACACGTATAAATTGAGCTCTCTATCAAAATATGTAAATATGATAAGGAATGCTTATATAGTACATTGAAGTACACACTTGTACTGTATCATAATGCATATGTATTAATTTTTAAAAATGTTTCTTCATATAGTAAATTTTTTTTTAAAGTTGACAAATGTGTGTGGGGACAGGGGACGGAAATGACATTTTGCCTATATATTATTTTTTTAAATATATAATTTAAGTGCAAAATAGTGCCAATGCACGTTGTCATTACTCTTTGTGAGCATCTTGAATAGAACATAGCATTAGATAATGAAAATGGGTGTTTAATTGGAAGATATGGATGAAGGACACAAAAGTTAACGAATTGAGAAAATAACCCATATGTTACCGAAAATCAGTTGGAAAAAATAAGCTACTAATTCATATAAGTACTTCTGTTTATTTTTCTTATATTTTTTCTCATCTTTAGGAGCTTTGAAAAACAAAACTTCTTTTTTTGCATGATCCGTACTCGCTTTTGCACTCTGATATGAGCCAAGTAAAGCCTTTTTTCCCTTAATTTTCAACTTTTTTTAAAGGCGCAAAGCGCCTGTGCAACGCTTGGCCACGCAGCTAGCTGCTTGTGGCATTAGCGGGCCACATGCGTAGTATGTCTTGAAGTCTCAGGAACGTTAAATTATTTAAAATAATACAACATCAGGATAAGGTAAAAGTTAGGGAGGGAAGGGGAGGGGACATGCCGCAGGAAGCTAATCTAGCTGCCCTGGCAGCTAGTAATAAATAAAAACCCCATAATTTAATTTTATTACATTATAAATGCTTCAGTATCTTCCCAAAGTGAAATCTACCACTCAAGTAATAAGGTTACTCAATGGGTGGCGCCATTTTATACAAGGCACAATGGATTTCAGTGGTGCCATCTGTTGAGTAACTAGATCACTTGAGTGGTAGATTGCACTTTGGGAGAATACCAGTGTTTCAATTTAGTGTTATGTATATTATTTGTTTTTTCAAACTTGAATTACAAGTAACTACTTATAAGTTTATGTTCAGTGTTACAGATAATGCAACAGATGCAGAGCACAGAAGATACCTGCAGAGTGCATGGAAGGCAAAAGCATTAATTCAAATCATCACTTCATTTTTGTATACAGTCATGTAGTGCTAGTGATATTTGTAATGTTGCCTTGCTAGAACTTATGTACTAGTTGAATAACTTGTTAATATAATGGCAGTATTTTATATAATGGGTAACCAGCATTTTTCCTGTATTTTATAATTTTCAATGTAATATTTTCATGGAAGCTAATTATGGTGCTTCTCAAAGTTTAATCTCATAATCCTTATTTTTTACATTATTCAGTCTTAGTTAGCATTATATGGAAGTTATATGATTTGAAACCATTTTATTCTTTGTTATTTGTTTCTTGTCTGATGCTGTTTGTAGTACCTGTATCTAGCATAAAATGTCCAAATTCTAGATTGTGTTGGAGTGATCAATATTTGGCATTTAGAATACTGTAATAAGGTACATATTAAGGAATTATTATACCTTATTTCATGAAAAATCATAGCAGAACATAAATCATTGTTTTTTTATTGCCAACAATCGCCACTTTTATGATTTCCTTTTTCAATCAGAGTTACCAGGTTTGGCTAACATTAGCCATTATGGTTATTTTCTATCACACTTGGCTAGAAGAAATTCAAAAACCTAGCTGGACTAATCTCCATTTCACTTTATGCATGTCATACATAACCTATAAATTTTGTACAGTAAAGCACTGGGAATGTTTTTACATATTTTAGTATGGTTGCAACGAAAGATTTCCAATTATATCTAGACTAGAGCAATTTTTCCTACAGGTTGGCTATTTTTGGCTAATTTCATTAAGCCGTTTGGCAATTTTCCTAGTTGGCAGAGTTTTTGTTGATTATAAATTGTTGAATATTTGATTCTGTTTCAGTCAAAGCTTCTTCACTTATAAAATTTACATACTTCACCATTTACCTACTCATGTTTATATTTTAAACAGTTTTGGTCAAATGATAAGATTAGATTAGCTGTCTATTTGAGGAAAAAAAAAGGCTGTATTCAGTATGGGACCCCAATATTTCTGGATTTCAGTGTTTTAGATCCTGACTCAGTAATGGGCAATGTTAAGCACAATTTTCCGCATTTTGCTTACATTCAAGAAAATTTCTTTTGGTTTTCTTTATCTGTTTCAATGAAAGCATTCTTAGGTATGATTACAAAAAAATTGCATTGACGTATAATTAACAGATTTTGCTTTTTATTACTGTGCATTATGTGACATGTGGACCTAAAAAAGAAATTATATTTATGCTGAAAATAACTTAGTATTTTTGTTTAACATGCATTTTGTTGTACACTAATGAAAAAATAAACAACAGTATTGTAAACCAAAAAGGTATGATAAAAGATTGCTGTACATTACAGCAAGATGCTAATATTACGCATGACATGTAGAATTGATGAAACACAAAAAAAGATTGTTTATGCTTTGCTTTTAAAAAGCAGCTGTTGATTATCAATAACGTTAAAGAAAAATAAAACATTTTTTGAAGTTATTTATTTATTTTTTGTTAAAAAAAATATTTTAAGAAGAATGTCCCACATTTTGCTTGTTCTAGATTTTGAAATTGTGAAATATATTTAAATTTCAAAATAATTTATTTTCTCCGGTATTAGTAATAAATAAATTTTCAATTTTTTGAAGCAATTAAAAAATAAGCATATGAAAATGTTGAAGATTAACTAATAATATTCTGTTTTTTAAATAAAATATGAAGTTCCCCTGCAATCTAAAACATCTTACATTTATTTATTTAGTTTAAAATGCTGACCGATAGTTATGTATTAGAGTTGAACCTCGCTAAAATAAGCGCTAAGGGGGTCAAGGGACCTTTAAAATCAATTCATCTTAACCTTTGTTTTTCGTGTTATTCAACAAACAATAAGCAACAAACAGGAAGACGTGGACGGAGGGGGGCGGGGGGTATCAGCAATTTGTTTTAAGCATGCTCGAATTACTGAGGTTCGACTGTAGAATACTTAAAGTTCTTTAAAGCAAACAATGTCTGTGGTGTAAATTTGTTAACACGAAATTGCTTATTCTGAAATATCGCTTAGCATGAAATACTCGTTGGGTTTTGTGAGTTAGCAGTCATGGATAATTTATCAGATAAGATGAAATCTGGTTAACATGAACAATTGTCATGATGCAGTGAATTGCGTGTTAAGGACTGTATTTGAAAAATTCATTATAAGATGTTTTTGTTGTGTTATGTTTTTATTTGTCATTATCATATTTAATTATGGTACATCTTGAACATTCTAATCTGTCTTTCCCCTTTTGTTTTAGGTGCATGGCATAATCCTCGTAGTCATCATTAAAAAACTCACCTTCTGATATCATCATATATGAAGTATCCATTGTATTTACATTTACAAGTATTTCAAATTATACATTTTTAAACATTTTATGTATTTAGTATTCTTTTCATTTTAATATGATGAAGACAGGATTAAATGATTAATATTGGTCTAAGTGACTATACTCGACTGCAAGCTTTCTTGGCTGTAGAGAAATAAGCTGAGACCAAACAAAAGAAGTAGTTCCTTGCGTGGTGTCCGAATTTCGGGTGAAATTAGATCCTTCTCTTTAGAAATCAGAGTTGAGTGTTCTATCTACGCATATGTAGCCTTTTTTTGTTATAATATTTGTAATTTTCTTAATATTTTCAATTTTACGAAGAGTAGCACGGAAGGGTAATCCATTTGAATCGAATGCGTCAGTCAATAAGAGTTCACGTACAGTTGGCGATCTCCTCTAATTCGTCAAGAAGGTTTCTGTTAACTCTGTTTTTCTCCGAGTGTATTCTCTTCCACAGCACAGCTAGAAGTTGGTCCGAAATGCGAAGTCGGCTTGGAAGAAGATGGGAGAAGATCAATTTCTAAGGAAAGGCAATTTGCCGCTCCAGTAGCTTTTCTAACCAAAGAAAATATCTAGATAACTCCTGAGGGGGGTAGGGCGGTTAAGATCATTGAATCACATTAAAAGAAATATCACAAGGAATGACAAGTTCGTTTAGCTCCTATTAAACGTTATTCATAGAAAAACTGTTGGTAACACGGGCTTGTGCAACAAGGATTCAAATATACTTATTCCGAAAAAAGATGTGGGTATGGAGGTTTTTTCGTTGTATCCCCGTCTTTTACATCATTCTGATTTAGTCCTTAATGACTTCTTTATGTCTCCAAAGTCGAAAAAAAGGTGTTGCTCACTTTCAGAGACAGTGGCGAAAACTTCGGTAGCAATCTTGAAGGATGTGTCCAAAAATGACTTTCAGCATGTCTTTGAAGATAGGAAGACAGATATGACAGGTCAATTTCATGTAATAGGGACCAATTAAAAAAAAATACCATCAACATTTGAAAGAGTTAACAGAAGGATGTTTTATAAATTTGTGATCATTCTTTATTGAACAGTCCTAGTAATTACACGAAATTTTTATTGATTTTTTTTTTCTTGTGGAAAAAAAAATTCTGATTAAAAATAATTCTTTGTTAAAATGTAAATGTTGTTAGCCAGTTTAATTTCTAATGTGTTTTATTGTTCTAGAAGTTTGCCATGTACATACACCAGCTTTCCGGAAATGCATGAAAAAACTTTGTCGACTGGAAAATATGTTTGTAAATTATATTTTTATTTTATTTGTTTTTCATTTATTCTTTTTTGTTCTAAATATTTCTATTATGTAAGATTTTTTATTCTGTTAGAATGATTTCCTCTAATAAATAACTTACAAATACTCACATTGTACGTTTGAATTTTTACTGAAAAGTTTTTGTGTGTGTTTTGTAATTACTATTAGTCTCCTCATGTGGTTATGTACATATTAGATGACGTCATTCATATCGTTACTTCATGTTTTAAAATTTAAATTTATTAAGTTAAGTGCATTATTATTATTTTTTGTAGCATTTTCTTGTATTACGTCAGAAATTCTAGATTAAAAAATGTAACTTTTTTTATTTTTTAATTTCATTGGATTATAAATTAGTATATTTATTTTTAAAGTTAAGAAGCTTCTTGATTTGCTTTAATAATGTTTTCTGACCTACGGAAGAACATGCTGTATGTCATGCAATTCTTTACTACTTAATACAAGATAGTATTATTCTAATAGTTCTGCATAGTTTTAAATGAAAAAGATGGATTTTGAAAGCTCAGATGGACAAATATCTTTGATCGAAAAACTAAATGCAGTGCAATGCATGTACTTTTCTACTGTTGAAGGAACCTTATCATGTATTTGCATTGATTGTAGAGATTTAAAGTAGATATTAGAGAATAATGTTTTTTTTTTGTAAATTTCACTGGTAATTGCCAGAAGGTAATTAGTTATGGCAAAAAAGTTTTAACAGAAAAGCAATTATGCATCATGGTAATATATTGTATTTTGCACTATCAAATTTGCTAAAGTTGAGTTCAACTTTTATAAACTTATGTATTGTATTAAAAGCTTTAGAACACAGAGCAAAAGAATAAATATTAAGTAGCTAACAGCATATAAATAATGGTAAGAGATTAAATATAAGTTAATATTATATAGACAAAATTATAGTGAATACAGTTTACATACTCTTTATAATTTACATTTCATATTTATTGCAATAAACTAGATTTTTTTTAACAGCAAAGGAAAAATGTTTGTCAAAAATATTAATACAAACAATATGAGTTACGGATACAATTTTACGCTTTTGAATAAATAAATAAAAGTGCAGATGTATTAGTAAGTATATGTAATATGTACTGGAACTATTTTATTTAGAGATTCTTTATAAGTAACTTATAGTTCAGAAAAACACATATAAATACCTTCGTGCTAAAAGTAAGAGATAATAATTTTAGACACTAATAAAATGTAAGAATTTGGGAACAAACTAGTTTGTTGTAAATTTACTGTTGTATGGTTATTTTTTAAAGTTCATAGTTGCTTGCTCGTTTACAGTAGATATAGCTATAAAATAAATATTATCAAACTGAATATTTCCCAAGTGTGCATAAGAACTTCCCTTTTTTTAACCAACGTTTAAATTAAATAAAAAAAAATGATAAAAATCTGACTTTCTAACTTCATTTTTATTTTCTTAATGTTTTAAATATTTTGCAACAGAGATGAGTAAGTGAGTAATTAATATACAGAAATGTCTTCTGAAAAAATAAATAAATCTCATTGATTCTTTCTTTTCCAGCTTTCCGGTGTCCTACTTGCAGGTCAATTTTTGCTTCTGCCTTGTCCCTGGTCCTGCATGGCAAATGTACACCTCAGCATAAGAAAAACCACAAGTTTGCATGCCCTCATTGTTCATATTCTTCTAACATTAGTACAAATTTCAAACATCATATGCTGACCCATTCGGATGAGAGGCCTTTCACATGTCCTGACTGTGGAATGGGTTTCATCCAAAAGCAGAATATGAAAAATCATATGATGCAGCACCAAAAACACTTGGTACCGATGTAGTGTGTATTGTCATTTTAAACTTATTTCGTACGAGAGTCATGTTGTAATTCAGAATTTTCTCAATTGTGACATAATAAATGATTTTTAGAGTATTATTCAAGACTTTGTATTTTCATTTTTATGATTTATAAAAGTAGTATATTTGCTGGTTGTTTTCAAAACATAAGCACATTATAGGGAAATAATTTTCTACATGGCATTCTTATTCAATAATCATTATTGATGAAAGAATGCTGATTTTTTTTTATGAAATCAAATGTAACAGGCTGTAAGGTTTCGCAAAAAAGGAAGAAATGAAGTCTTTTTGAACGATAAAAAATGTGCGATCTTTTTTTTAAAGAATCAGCAGAAAAATCATGTATGGTTTTAAAAGAAAAAAAAAACTTACAAAATTATATAAAATGCTAATTAAGGCTATTTACAGTGACAAAAAAGCTGCCTTGTTGTGAGTCTGATAAATTCCTGTGCAATGAAATGTTTAACCTACTCTTTAGCAAGTGGAAAGGCAAAATGGGTATACTGTAAAACCTCTCCGAGCAGCCATACCTCCATTTCGTGAAAATTTGGCTACTCTAAAGAGTTTTATTATTGAACTCGAACTATAATATTAATCATAGAATTCAACATGATTTTTTAAGTTCATAAAGAAAATGAAACATTGTTGCTTTTTAGAAGAAAATTGATCAATTTGTTTTTGTTTGCAATTTTTGAGTTTTACAGAATTTTTTTTTATTTCATAGTTTGTTTTTTACTCTAAAAGGAAATCCCAAACTGAGCAATCAGCTATGTCTTCATAATTATAGTAATCATATCATTAATTTTCCTCAAAGTTTCCTGTGTTGAAAATTTCTAATAATAGGATTTTTTTTTGAAATTACGCTGTTTTAGGCTACATTTGGTTTTATAAAAAGGGGTGATGCACTCCCATGACCCTATCTCTGGAACTGCTCCTGTTTGGAATCATGGAGAGTGTTTATAAAATCATGAAACACTGTTTCAATGAAAAAAAAAAAAACACCCATTATCAGCTATATTTCTTTCGTTTTTCTGTTTTTGATATGCTGAACAGCTGACAAAACCTCGAAGGACTATACTACGCCATATGAAGTTAAATAATAAAAAAGGTTCTGGTACAAATTAAGACTTCTTTATAATCCCTTTCCACATTGATTATATTAATACTAGATAAATTGTTGATTTTGCTAATTTGGCAACATCGTCATTTGAGGGGGAGTGGTTACTGATACTCTTATTTTTTATTTCAAATAAAATGAAAGATAATTTTACCAACTGCCAATTGTTTAAAAGATATTTATTCCCCTGTCATTGAAAACAATTTTTAACTTTTCTTCCAGTGCTTCATTAGTACCTTTAAGTTGCTTCACCACTTCAGCAGCCCATAGAAAATATTCAGTTACACGCTCTTCACTCCATCCTTTTGGTGTTGATTTGTTAAGGTCACGTAAATTGTAAAGCTTATCAGCGAGCTTCACTAATTTGGCTTCATGGGAACATGTTGCGGCTTTTGTGATTTGAAGTGCTTTTCGAGTTGCTTTAGGTTGAGATTTATCGTCAGTGACTTCAGAGACTATCTCTCTTACTCTTTTCCCAAACAACTCTTCAATCTCTTCAAATGTTGTTTCTGTATCTTCTACAGTATCATGTAACAGTGCCGCCTGTAAAAAAAAGTTTTATAATTAATGCTACTCATTGTTGCATCAAAAGAAAAAAAATCTTTTGTTTTAACCAAATATTTTAAACAGTTTATCTCAAAGATATTTTTATTTCTATTTAAACAAAAATAATGAGTTGCAAGTGTTCACTCAAAGTAAATCATTAATACTGAGGGGTGGTTTGGAAATACACTTGAAATAAACACTTAGCCTCCTGAAAAATACATAAGTCTAATGTGGAGTTGTGCATTGCTTGTTAAGTTGTAAAAGCAACTTTTATTACTTTGAAAGAAAGAAAGAAAAGTCTCTTTATCTGCACATAAAGGAGGGAAAAAAAGCACATTTTTTTTTTTTTGAGACAAATGCTTTGAGGAAAATGATAGCTCAGTACCAGTGACAATAGTGGCAGATCTAAAAAAAAAAAAAAAAAAAAAAAAAAAAAAAAAAAAAAAAAAAAAACTGACTTATTCTCAAATGCTACAATTTGCATAAAACATTTTTGATGCTAAGTTTCCTTTTTGTTTGCAGTCTAAACTAATAATATCCAATTAACATTTGAAAAAAATTCTTCTAAATAATGAAATTTTAATGATGTCCCATTATTAGTTATATCTTTTATATGCCTCCATGCACTGGGCATGTAAACAAATATTTTGCCAATATTCTGTCTAGTGCATTAAATCCGTATTTTAAATCAATAACAGTTACATTTTTTAAAAAAAAATTGAGCTGTGCCACTATTGTTACCACTGATCTCTATTTTTTTCCTGGTAACTATTTTTATGATTATTTAAATGTTACTATAAGGTAAGCATCAGTTTCCTCCTGAAAGATTGATTTCAATTTTGTGGCCATGAATATATTTAATGTGCCCCATTCACCATTAGTGAACACGGGGGATCTTAGACCGAATGTCATCGAACCCGGGACTCTCGGGTTACAAGTTCAATACCGTACCGTTTTAGGCACCTTTGACACGCTTCACTGCTTTGCTGTAAATGCTGATGATTATGCATTGACAATAATTAGAATTTCTCACAAATATCTGTGTAAGGAATAAAATCCACACATCGTATCTGCACCCTGCTCTGTGCACGTGGAGATGAACCAATGAATGGAATGCTACCAAATGCTTATTACTTTCAAGGGTAAGGACCCCTCAGAGTCAGTCCAGGTCCAATCTTAGCATTAAAAGCTTGTGTGTCAATCTCGGGGGCACTCTTAGTTTCATGTATTTAATCTCTCAATTAGATGTTTGGTGTATCGAAATGTCGAGTAGAGTAAATATATTTTAAATAGCTTCTCAAATAACTTTAACCGAGGGTGACAATAATTAATACCTTTTTGTGAAATTTTTTATTTACATTAACTTTGTTATGCTATTGGCATCTTCATGTACATTTGCTACACATTTTCAACTTCTGTCCTCCTGTCCATGGTTTAGACATCTTGAATGATAGGCACAGAGCCCCCCGCCACCCCCCGGGGTGCTGATGTCCATGGTTTACAGCAATAAACTTGCTTCCAAATCATAAATTTTTCCTGTTTGAATTAAATTTGAAGTGTAATATGGCTCTCTATAGTTGAAATTGTTATTAATATCTGCTAAAACTCCCAAACGGACAAGCTACAAGGTCTGTAATTTTTAAGAGTTTAGTGTCAAATGATATCATTTCGAAATTAAAACATAAAATTTACCTGCAGAGTAACTGCATCATAAACACCACCTTCTGATGTTAAAATATTTGCAACACCTAAAAAAAAATACTTTATTAAATAAAAACTGTCTTTATCTTAAAAAAGAAAAATGTGTGCTACGTTAAAAAACAGAAATTTGGAAATGACTGCAGGCATATGTTTAAGTAGAGGTCACAAAGAATCCTTTTGTCCATGTAAAAAGATGTGAGCTGTGGATGTAAAGATATTCAACAAACATTTTGTCAAATGTTTTTATATCCATACAACAATATGATACATGATGTCATTAGCTCTGTTGCAAATTTGCATTTTTGACATTATATACATGTTTTTACATATGATTCACATGTTAAACAGAATCTGGCTGGCAAATTATTACTTTCCTAATTTTATCGAATTTAACTATCTAGGGAAGTAAAAATAAAGAATAATAAAAAGCAGTGTTAAACAAGATACATAACAAATGTATTTAAAATAGTAATACATTACTGAAAGACTGTGGCTCTTTTTTAAAAGAAATTTGTACAAAAAAAAAAAAAAAAAAAACCTAATGAAATATCACAGTGGTGATTAACGTCTCTTTTGAACTATTCATCCTATTAAAATACTGAATACCTTTATGACATGAATCAATGAAATACATTAAAGTCCTAACAAATTTCTAAGTAACGGTTAAGGCTGGGGTCATAAATTTTTCAAATTCATGGCATCCTTTGAAGAATAAGAATTTCCTCACGGCACCCTAGTTCATCTCTATTATGTACTGGGTGACAAGAAATAACTTGGACACACACAGGCTACATTATAACTTTAATGCTAATAAAAATATTGTGACCAAACTGCAAAATAAGGATGAACACAACATTTTGTTGAATATATTTAAACATTTTCAAAGTGGCTACTGTTAGCCATAATGCAAAGCTGTAGACTTGTCGCAAAACTTTCGGCTATGGGCCGCAACTCACTTATTGATATTTTATCCCATTCCTTACTTAAGGAATTTTTTTGGGAGGCCAAAGTTTTATGAGATTTAGCTCACATCCTTGTCTTTAAGATGGACCGAGCAGAATAAAAAACTTTGGCATCCCTAAAGAATTCCTCTTGTTAGGAATGGGATAAAATAGCAGTGAGTGAGTTGTGCAGCTCATAGCAAAAAATACAGGCTTAAAGCTTTCCATTATGGCTAAAGGTAGCCACTTTGAAAATGTTTAAACATATTAGACAAAATGTTGTATTTATCCTTATTTTAAAATTTGGTCACAATATTTTTATTAGCATTAAATTTACATACCTGCCAACTTGTACGTTTTGGCCGTACAATGTACGTTTTTTTGCCCTATTGTACGATCGTACAGTGAAGGTGTAAAATCGTACGTTTTTTATAGATTTTTCATCCATTCCAATGTTTTTTTTTTAATATAACTAATTTCAACTACTAGACTTCTTTAAAATTCATCGTTACATGTGTTAATGCGTGACAGAGAGCCTAAACTTCGTCATATTTCACCACTGAAAGCGTACTTCGCGGAAAACTGTTTCGCGTGTTTGAGACCGCAATCCTATTGCATCGTGCAAATATTTTAATATTTGAGAAAATTTAGGTTGCATTTACGCATGCTACCTTAGGTTATCATATTTAATTATTTATTTCAATAGATTATAAATTCCCCCCCCCCCCCCATTTTACATGCTTACATTTTACTCGCGATTCTCATAAAATCTCTTTTGTTTGACATTTTAATCCACAATCTTGTCAGTGTTTTAATATTTTCGATGATTGGAAGTTATTTTGACACATTGCTATCTTAGCTTACCCTATTGCATTTTTATTTATTTTGATAATTATTAAATAAATTTATTTAAAAGAAGTATATATCGTCGACGAAAAATTGATTCCTGTGTTAAGATTTCAACCCTTTTGCAACTTGAAAGCATTTTAATATTTTTGACAATTAGAAGTTATTTTAACATGGCTACCAAATACTACTTTACTTTAATACATCTATTTTTTATTATTCATGTTTTTTTTCTTACCCCAACATGCTTATATTCAAAACATACTCCACAGAAAATTGCATAACTGAAATGAATTAATTCAATTGAAAATCTAAGAAAAAGTTAAAATGTTAGTTACAATAAAAGATAACTACTGAAAAGTGAGTGATATAGTTGCAGTAACTTATTTAATGTCTTATTTTCATCAAGAAATAGGCTTAGCACAGTTTCGTAGGGAAAATTGTAAGATTTTCTAAGTAGACATGTTGGCAGGTATGAATTTATAATGTAGCATGTGTGTCCAATTTATTCCTTATATGTTACTGTAAAAATCTGAAATCTGTTAAATGTTAAAAATAGCTGGTCAATATCAACATTGACATACCAAAGAGGGTGAAGAGAGAATGAATATTTTCATTTGAGCATTGGTGAAAGTCGAAATTATCCAACTGCGATCTTTTAAGGTAACATATTGATCGTATGTGCACTTCACAGTAAGCACCCACTTTGGGAACTTCTGAGTTAAAGAATCAGGGGAAAGGATGAATACAAGGAAGGAGCGATAGGGGGATTGCCATACACTGAAAATTTTTCTGGTAAGGAATTTTAATAATGGAGTTCCAGACATTCTTCAATGATGTTTTTTGAATAGGTTTGGGCTTCCCTTCCTAAAGATTTTTTGGAATTAAAATTCCAAAAAACATAAAAAAAAAAAACAATTGCAGTTCATCTTCGATGACTATGGGGACAGTAATAGTGTTTGAAACTCTCTCCAGTAAAAATTTTTGAAATTGAAATTCCAAAAAAAAAAAAAAAATGCAATTTTAGACAATCTTTGATGATTCTCGGAAGCCAAGGGTTTGAGGCCTAAACTTGTGAATTTTTCCGTCCCCAAATTTTTCAGTTTTGAAGTTTAAGAAACTGAATTTTAGATGACCACCAATGATATTGGATGAAGGGGTAGGATTCTTTGTTCAAAGCTAGAAAACTTTCGAAATTAAAGAACGCAGTATTTGTATTCAACAAGTGTAAAAGACGATATTTAGTAAAGGGTAAGTAAAAAAACCAATTGCCTCTCTTGAATAATTTCTAGATCTGCCCTTGTTCAGGGTTTTTTTTTTTGAATTACAGCATTTTTATTTATTTTTACATTCACACATCTATGAAAATATAGGGAAGAGAGGCTTGACATTGGACGATCAGTCAATTGTTCCCCCCCACCCTGGATTTTAGAAATTTAAAGTAGTACAAAAATAAATATGTCAAATATATATGTTATTTGTGAACAATACAAAGCATAAGAAAACTGATTTTATAGATCAATTAAAATGTTAATAATTGTGTTACTGTGGTCCCCGCTTGATCGAGTAACGGATAAACGAATCTACCCTTCTTATACGAATATATAATATCTCGGAATCGAATATTTCCCATGCCGTTGATGCTATGTTAAAGATCCCCATTTAATCGAATAACATTTCTGTACCTCAGAACCAGACTAACGTAAGTCCATTTTCGTCATTTTTCAGTACAGGGGAAAAACGATGTATTCGACAATCGTTTATCCCCTCTACCGAAAAATGACGAAAATGGACTTACGTTAGTCTGGTTCTGAGGTACAGATTTTTCGGAACCAACAGTATTAAAATAAGAAAAACATATGGTACTTCATAAGGATATAATTACAGAGGCGGATTTTCGATTTTTCTAGCCAGGGTAAAAACTTGAAATTGTCAATTACACAACTTTCTTCCAGTTTTTATACTGAGTTTTCAAAAAAAAAACACCGCTAGGGTGAATTCGACATGTAGCTTTTGGGCCTCGGCTTGCTTTTGCTGAATCCAGCACTGGATCCCCAGAATCTCCTACAATGGTTGGACTTT
This sequence comes from Uloborus plumipes, assembly GCA_038373865.1. NCBI lineage: Eukaryota > Metazoa > Arthropoda > Arachnida > Araneae > Uloboridae > Uloborus > Uloborus plumipes. Next base: position 94,834 of record JAXGGA010002259.1, read on the forward strand.
TCATGGAAACTTATACATTTGACACTGCTAACCTGACATGCAAACTGCTGCTATGCATGGTAAATCCAGATTACATTGAAAAATAAAATGAATAAAATAACAAATAAATTATTTTTAAATTTTATGAAGCTCTGTATAATCAAGAGCTCAATCTTTCCTTCAGGCCCTGTCATCAGGAGGGGTCAAGAGATAATTGGTAATGCCCCCTCCCTAGAGAAATTAATGTATTTTAATACTGTGTGAGCGTGGTTTTTGCTGTTTTTCGCGATTAAAATGCGCCTCCTTCCCCTTAACATTTAAAATGACTCAAAAACTTTGTTCTTAAATACTATCAAAATAATTGTGTCCGAACCTATGGGATGGTTAATGTAAGGAGTTTCTTCAGTATCTTTTCGTTTCTGATTTTTGTGTTTTATTGCGGCAAAATCTGCCGCTTTAATAACAGCAGCGAGTTCATATCCAGGATTATTAAATGTTTGTTCCATCAACAGCTTCTATTTGACACGTTAAAACAAATTTAATTATGACAGTCAAATCCGCATAGGCAACATTTGTTTCTCACTTGCTATAAAATCGTGCAAATCGGCAAATCACGTGTTTGCATACGAGCTCGCGAATCTCGGCGAAATGGGGGAAAAAAAAACGAGCGGGTGGGCAGCGGTGGTTGGAGCTTGGAGGAAGGTTGTTTTCTCAAAAAAAAAAAAAAAAAAAGAGGGGTGAAAGGGAGGGGGCAACACAAAAAAATCAAAAAGGAAAAAAAAAAAAAAAATTGCAAACTTGTCAATGAGGAAAAGTGTTGTATTTTTTTTTTTGACGAATGAATGAAGCCTTTAAATTTATGATGCCATTTTTAAAATACCTAAACGAAGACGATATTTTGTTGCCAGAGTTGCCGCTGAAATGGAATAGAAATTAGAAATGGGAAAGTGTTTTGGATGGTGAATTGTGTACATGTGTGTATTAAATGCAACATGAATAATGTGATATGATGATATGACTACCAAAGAAATTGGTTTTAAGTTTGGATTGATGGACGGTTTGGATTTGCTACACAAGGATTTTTGAAAGAAGTTTGGATTTACTACAGTTTTTCCAACACAAGTAACAGAGAAGGTATGTGTCTATAGCTTACCTTATTTCTGTCAAAGCTGGCTTGTTTCTAAGTTTTGTAGTCTTGTTTTTGTTGTACTCAAATGTGGTAAAAGCAGCTGTCCCTGACGTTGTACTTAAAGTTGGCGCTAAAGATTCAACAAATTGTCAAACAACTGTTCAACAGTGAAGTGTCGTACTTGTAATGAGTGGTAAATGGTATTAAGCTGAAACGAATTACAATATTCAGTGTTTATGAATGATTATGAGCTTTGTAAGCGGTGTCAGGAGAAAGTGCCTTCACATAATTCAGACAAAAAGGAATCCTAATGTAATTTATTGTCCAAAATTTTTATTTTCATAATATGTACTAATGTGATGTGAAAATTGTTTTTACTGTGCACTTTTTGATTTGGCTTGACTATGGGCATCGCTGCCTGCTGAACATTGGAGGGGACTTTAGAAAGAAAGAAATGCTAGGAAGAATTCATGTTTTTTTAAACATGTTTAGCCTTTGTAAAGACCAATAAACATAGCAATTTTCAAATAAGATCCACAAGGAGTCATGTTCTGACCTATCGCGGAGACACAAAAGTTGGGGGGTTTTATAAAATTGCCGACCCCTCATTAATTTCAAACATATCTCAAATACAGAAGGAAAAAAATGGGTTCAGCTTCTTTTCTAAGAGGGAAGTCATGACTAGATCAGAGAGTTGAGAATGTGTTCCAAACCGTAAATATATTACTTACACAGAAGAGGGTACGGTGGTTTCTTCCTGGGAAATTTTTTCGAATTTATTTTCTTAAAAATGCATTTTAGACGATCTTTGGTAATGTTATGGGAGAAGATGTTTGAGGGCCCTCTTCCATCCATTTTTCGATATCGAAACATTAAAAACTCAATTATTATCTCTGTACTAGCTGCCAGGGCAGCTAGATTAGCTTCCTGCGGCATGTTGATGCATAATGTCCTCCTCTCTAACTTTTACCTCATTCTGAAGTTATATTATTTGATAGAATTTTATGTTCATTTGATTTCAAGACATACCACGCACGTGGCCCAGCGCTGCACGGGCACTTCGTGCCTTGAAAGTAGTGGAGAAAATTTCACAAAAATTACTCCCCGCCAAGGCGGCTCTCTAAAAGGCGCCGTAGCGCCTTTTCTTTTTTCTTGCATCAAAAAATCATTCAAATTATTGAGATGTTGCACGGACACTTGGCGCCTTCAAGATGGTGAGGAAAGTTTCAGTAAGTTCAGCTCGCTCAAAGGAAAGAAGCAGTCATAGATACCAGGGATCGCGCTAAGGATTTTAAGCTGTTAGCCAGTAAATTAGCAAATTTCAAAAGTATTAGCCAAACTTCGAGAGTTTTAATCAAAGAATTTTAATTATTTGTTTTTTTAAATGTAATACATATATTTTTCCCCAAGTGAAAAATTTCTGACAATTTTCCATTCGCTAATACTTTAGCCAAATCAGAAATTTTTTTCGCCGAATTTTCTATTTTATCGCATTTGGCGAGGTGGCGAATGCTTAGCGCGGTCCCTGGATACTCAGTTTTTAATATAAGTAGATGGCTTTTCAACTAATTTATATTTCAGAAAACTACAAGTAGCTAGCGAAAAAAGTACTATGTACTTATTCCGCTTATGAGTTTCATGTTTGATTTAGTTAAGCCTTCATTCAAAATTATCGTTATCATTGTTATTACTGAACCACGTTTTGTATAAAATGAAATGAAAGAGCAATGAAGGCTTAACAAAGCCAAGCACTGCAACCAGAGGTCTATTGTACTAAACCTCAAACAGAAGTCTTAAAACAGACCAGTAGCTGAAACAAAGTTCAACAAACACCTAATGGGAATATCATGAATCTCCCAAGGTTCGAGCAAGTGACGACCTAGGTGTTCAAACCTATAGGCAGAGTACACTTTACAATCACACAAAATGTGTGTAGCAGTCTCCTCGTGAGCAAGGCAGCCCCTACAAGTAGGATCATTAGTAATACCCATAATAGTAAGGTGCCGCTTTAAAGTACAATGACCAGTAAGAAGACCAATAGCCTTCCTAACACTATTCCTATTCAAACTTAAGAGTTCTTTTGTCCTGATACTAGGGCAACCTCTATTAAGTTCTTTTGTCTGACGCTGTCTATGCATGTTACGCCAGTTATGGTACTGTTTTTTCTTCAGGATATCAAAAACAGCAGTCCTAATAAGATTCTTTGAAACTCCAATAGCTGACTCAGGGCCAACAAAAGATGTATCAGAACCTTTTCTAGCAAGATGATCAGCCATTTCATTACCTTCCACACCTGAGTGCCCAGGTACCCAGCAGAGAGTGATCTTATTCGTCTCTGCAAGAGTGCAAAGCATGTTCATTCCCAGACAATGTGGGATGTCATGACAGCCCCCAAAGCAGAATACTTAGTGATGTTCTGCGACTCAAAATTTGTTGCCCAAAATTGTTCTGCAAGATAGATTTATACATTATATATTTACCGTCAAAATGTTACCAAAAAGTGTTTTCTCATTTTTACATATAATATACACATAATATATGCATCATGAAATCGACTGTAACAGAGTGGACATCCAACAGTTCAAATTAACTACCATAGGAAAAGACTGAGGCTCACCCAGGTTGTTGACAACATAATTCAAGGTAGCAAGCTAATCACGGCAGTTATATTATCTATATTTTTTAAAAAATATATCAGATTGAATGCAATTGTTTATTTATTTCCAAAAGGCTTGTAACAGAGTGGACAATTCAAAACATAGAAAAACATAGAATAGTGTTTTTTGGCGAATTTTGTTTCATTTGCGTAATAAACTGCAGAAATGGTGTTAGAAGCATCTTTTGCACTGCAGTATCATTTATTTTGTTGTTACATTTCAGTTTAATTTTAAATCATATTGAAAATTCTAGCAATTTGAAGCTGGGACGCGTCATTTTCTCCTTCTTCTGACAAAGATAATTTTTGTTGTGTCCTTTCTAAATGGAATATACCGAATCAATTGATACTTGATGGCACAAAATTAAATGGAGAACCAATAAAAAATACACTTAATGTGTGAGAGTTTTTAATATTGATTTAAAAATATTTTAAAGTCTCGGACATGATTTGTACCATTTTCGTTGGAATGACCCATATGCTTGCGTACTTACATGCTGTCTTTGTGTGTGTGTGTTTTTTTTTTTTTAAGAACTGAAATAGAGAGAGTCGCGAAATTATTTGCACTGTTGTCCGCCTTCGACGAATGTTTCAAGTCATCAAAGATCACCAGAAAAGAAGTTGTAATACCTCTTTCTTTGGGCCACACCAGATTTACTCATAGACATCTGTTTTGCCCTTACGTAACACACGTAATGTCAATCAGACAGTATTGCATATACAATGGAGATTGCCTCGCGATTGTCCAAATTTCAATCGTATTTGTTTCAGGTTCTTTAGTCATTTTCATCCTTCTTTGAAAGACTTGTTAGGGAAATTGTTCCTTCTTCAGCAGTTTGGATTTCTGTTTTTTACTATTTAAAATTTAAAACTTCATTCATGTGTTGATTTCAGCAAAAAATTTCTTAATTCTACAGGCTCTTTCTTTTAACACCTTTACTTTTAAACAATTGTTTGGCTCAGTATAGCCTATTAAGGCTTTTATGCCAAAAATCCAACCAAATCAACTTAATTTTTTAATACCATGGTAAAGACAATAATTATTTTTTTAATTTGTTTCATTTTTCTATAAAGAGTTTGAATTAGAAAGATTTCATAAGTTTGCAAATACTTCTTGCTTTATTTTCATTAATTCATATTTTAAATGATTTAGTTTAGCAAATATATTTATAATTATGTTATTAATGCTTACTATATATATACCTTCATCATCGGTTCAGAAATTCAGTTAAAAAAACTCAAGTTCAAAAATTTCAAGCTCGGCATTGGGACGTTAACTAATTTCCAGATCGCAGAACAAATGTTAAAAAACATTTTTCCGATTGGGGGGGGGGGGGCTTGGATTACACCTATTTTCCTAATTTTAGCCTGAAGTTAATTGTTTCAAATATAATTACTTCGTCCCCGCTATTCTCCCAAACGGAAAAATTGTTTTAAAATAATTTGAATGACTATTTTTACTTCAAGCTCCGTCAGAAATTCTGCGGCCAAAATGTGAAATCCTGAAAAACTTGAAAGGAGACTCCTCTCCCCCTCCACCCCGCGTTTCTCTTACGCGAAAAAATTGTTTTAAACATCATTTGAACAAGTTATTTTCACTGCGAGTTCCGTAAGTGTAATTCTGCTGCAATATGTGAAAAGCTGCAGAACTTTAAACAAAGCTTTGCCTCCGCGATTCTCTCACCGGAAAATTGTTTTTAATACAATCTGAATAACTAATTTGCGGTCAAAATGATAAGGCCCTCAGAACTACAGACGTAGCTTGTGTCCCCTCCGTTCTTCCGCAGGAAAAATTATTTGAAATCTTAATTTGTTCTGTAAGATTCGTCACAGCAGTTCTGCGGTCAAAACGCAAAGAGAACTTCAAGCGAACACCCCCCCCGCCATTTATTGATGAGTAACGATTTATTGTTTCAAAGAAAATTTGAAAAGCTAATTTGTTCTGGAAGTTTCGTTGCTGACATTCTGTGGCCAAAATGTGAAAGCCAGTAGAACTTTGAACGAAGCCTGCGCCCCTCAATTCTCTCAACTGGAAGAGTTAATAGTTTTAAACATCATTTGAATAACTAATATGCACTGCAAGTTTCGTCTCTGAAGTTCTGCGGCCAAAATGTGAAAGATCGCGAAACTTTAAGCGAGTACCCCCCCCCCCTCCCGCGATTCTCTCACGAGGAAAAAATGTTTTCAACATTGTCGAATACCTAATTTGTACACAAGTTTCGTCACTGAAGTTCTGCGGATAAAATGTGTAGTCCCACAGAATTTCAAATGAAGCCCGTTTTCCCGCGATTCTTTAACACGGAAGAATTAATTGTTTAAAACATAATTTGAATAACTATACTTTGTACTGCAAGTTTCGTCACTGAAGTTCTGTAGTTAAAATTTGTAGGCCCCCGCAGAACTTCAAACGAGTCCCGCTCCCTGCGACTCTTTAACGTGGAAGAATTAATTGTTTTAAACATAATTTGAAAAACTATTTGTACTACACGCTTCGTCACTGAAGTTCTGCGGCCAAAATGTGAAAGCCCGAAGAATTTCAAGCGAAGCTTGTGTCCCCGCGATTCCCTCGTGAGGAAACATGGTTTAGAAAAACAGTGTCGTCACTGAAGTTCTGCGGATAAAATGTGAAGACCTGCAGAACTTCAATTGAAAATCTGCTCCCCGGCGACTCTCTTGCGAAAAAATTGTTTCAAACATAATTTGAAGAACTGATTTGTGTACCTACCGCAAGCTTCGTCACTTAAGATCTGCTGCCAAAATGTGAAGGCTCGCAGAATTTCAGACTAAGTTTACATTCCCGCGATTTTCATGCGGGAAAAAATAATCGTTGGAAACATTATTTGAATAACGAATGTGTACTGCAAGTTTCGTAGCTAAAAATCTGCGGCCCAAATAAGAAGGACTGCAGAACTTCAAACGAAGCCTGCGCAAGTGTCATCACTGAAGTTCTGCGGAAAAACAGAAAGATCCTCAGAAGCTCAAGTTTAGTCGTCCGTTTTTTTTTTTTGGTTGCTTAATTTTGAATACAATTGTTCTGCAGCCCCGATGTCTGTTCTGCTACGTACGTCGCCGATTTAGCAGTATTCTGCTTTCGGGATGACAGCTTTATTTAATGCCTTTAAGGCAGCTTGACTATCAGAGCAGATGTGAACACATTTTCCCCTGTAGCCCCGGTTCAAGCAAATAATGCAGCACATCAAGATGGCGAAAATCTCAACCTGAAAGACAGAGGTGAATCTACCCAAGGGGCATGAGTATTCAATGCCATCGCTAGGACAAAACTCCCCAGATCCAGTGCTCTCGTTCATCTCTGAACCATCGGTGTACCAGAGAGTGCAAATCTTATTGTGATATAAAGGTACATCTCTCCTGTCACACCTAGAGGCAAAAATCACTTGATAAGACCTGTCAAAAGCATATTTCCTAAGCATATAATCGTTAGGCAAGCCAGAAAGAGGATGTCTAAGTATATCCTCATCAAAATTCTTCCAGGAAAGATATCCAGAATAGGACTTCCAGAGACCTAAATGCTTTAGCCTGTCCATGTACAGAAAAGCTTCTGCTTCAACCTGCATAGTGCATATGAAGGGCGCATAAGCCCAAGAGTAGTTCCAGTGCTGCAGTGGGTGTGGTCCTGATATTTAAAGTCATGGCTATACAGACCATCCTCTGTAGCTTGTTTAATTCTGTTTTTGCAACGTCCAGGTTGCCTCTTGACCACCAAACAATGGACCCGTATGTAATGATGGGACAGATGACCATCTTATAGATCCAGTAGACAGCCCAGGACTAAGCCCTCAGGTTCTACCAATGGCCCTCTTACAGGACCAAAAGACTTTACTAGCCTTAGACAGGCTGTAAGTAAAGTGCTTTTTCCAGTTCATCTTGGAGTCAAAGTACATACCAAGATACTTAACTTCATCAGAGCAGCTGAGAGTCTGCCCAAAGAAATTGATATTAACTACCTGGATTGCTCTCTTAGATGTAAAAGCAACCATAGTTGTCTTTTGAGGGTTTACAGCAAGACCTTTAGTATGACACCATTTTTCACACATTTTAATCCTCGTGATAAGATGGAAGAGATAGTGTCGATGAACTTACCTCTGGCCACAATAACAACATCATAGCATAGCCGATGCAAGCAAGGCCAGAAGTAGTAATGCTTTCAAGCAGTGAATCAACAACTAGACACCAGAGGATAGGTATAGGTGCAGACTAGCGGTCGCCACTCACCAGCTGGCTACCAAAATTTTTCTATGGCGACCAGAAATATCGAGGCTGATCGCCACCGGTTGACCAAAGAAAAAAAAACTTCCTGATCCAAAATTATGGCTTTCATTGTGTGCCTCAAATCAGTTTTCCCGGCTGTAGTAGTCACTCTAGGGTGTGACGTCATTAATTGGCCTGGGAGAAAAGTTAAAAGGTTGCCCCTCTCCTCGCCAATTCGCTGACTGCCTTCGTTTGATGCGCGGAACTAGCTGCACGTGGCTCATACGCAGGGGGCATGGAAAAACCGGTGCGTTTCTACAAACCCGATCGCGATCCCCGAACCCAATTAAGGTCAGCTGGTGAACTCGCAGTATCTGGCGAGGGGAAAAGTTATTATCCAATCCAGTTTTGGAAGACTTTCTGTTTTTTAGCCTACTTTCCCGTTAAAAATAAAAGAGACGAAAAAAGCATTAAAATTGGCTTAATGCATCTAAAAAATGTCGCCAAGTCCAAAAAATATCGCCAAGTCCAAAAAATATCGCCAAGTTCAAAAAATATCGCCAAGTAAAAAAAAGTAAAAAAGAAACAAAAAAATGAAATAAATATCGAAAAATTAAAAATTTGAAAGTAGGGTATTGAGATGGGGAATTTGTGTGTCGGTCGGTCGGTCTGTCGGTCTGTCTGTCCCCCCCTAATAACTTTTGAATGAACATTCCGATTTGGACAAACTTTTTTTTTGTTGGAAAGATCTCGGCAAGTACAGCTCATTCCCATATTTGATTTTTTGATTTGAACAATTTTTGGTTCAATTTTGAGCCGTTCAAACAACCGGTCCCGCGATACTAACTTTTGAATGAACAGTCCGATTTGAACAAACTTTTTTTTGTTCGAAAGGTCTTTTCAAAGATACTTCATTCCCGTATCTACATTTTCGATTTGAACAATTTTTCGTTCAACATTGAACCGTTCAAGCAACCTTTCCCCACCTAATAACTTTTAAGTGAACCGTCCGAATTCAATAAAGTTTTTTTTGCTCGAAAGATCTCGGCAAGGATACTTCATCCCCGTTTTTAAATTTCCGATTTGAACAATTTTTCGTTCAACATTGAACCGTTCAAACAAGCTCTCACCCCTAATAACTTTTGAGTGAACCGTCCGATTAAAACAAACTATTTTTTGTTCGAAAGATCTCGGCAAGGATACTTTATCCCCGTTTTTAAATTTCCGATTTGAACAATTTTTCGTTCAACATTGAACCGTTCAAACAAGCTCTCACACCTAATAACTTTTGAATGAACAGTCCGATTTAAACAAATTTTTTTTTGTTCAAAAGATCTCAGCAAGGATGCTTCATTACCGTATTTAAATTTTCAGTTTGGACATTTTTTTTTGTTCAACATTGAACTGTTCAAACAACCTTTCCCCACCTAATAACTTTTAAGTGAACCGTCCGAATTGAATAAACTGTTTTTTGTTCGAAAGATCTCGGAGAGTCTCATTCCTATATTTCACTTTTCAATTTGAACCGTTTTTCGTTCAATGATGAACCGTTCAGAAAACATTTTAACATGAGCGCCTACGGAGAAATTTAAATTGAATGTTGATTCTGAACTTTAAGGCGGATTTCCTTCAAACTAACTTTGTAAGAAAATGGTTTTGATAAATAATGTATTGTAAAGTACTTTTTTGAATAATCGTCTGTGAGGACTCTGATTCCGACTCCGACTCCGCAAACATGGCGGAAATGCAGGCTCAGAAAAAATGACTGACTGGGCAGACGATTTTTTGTTTATTTATTTATTTGTTTTGTTTAATTTATTATTATTTTTTTTTATCAGACGATTTTTTTGTTAACAAAAATTTTTCATTCACAAGAGCATTTTATTCCTTATTTATATTTAACAACTGGCAACGGATTAAAAATGAAATTCAAGACATTTTATTAACGAACGAGTTTTTTTTTTTCTTTCTTTGATAAAATGTGTTTTGAAGTTCTTTGTACTTTTATTTTATTTATTTTTTTTTCTTTTGAAAACGATTGTGGAATTTTTCTACGGAAGAACTATAGCAGTTACATTCTTTTAAAGGTGCGACAAAACTTTATTGACTCGTTTATTTACTTTTTATGTGTCTATTTTATCTGATGAGAGGGGTATATTTTGCTTTTATAAATCAGCTTTAAGTGCAAAAAGATATGTTTGACATAATTTTTAGTTTTAGATAATCAAGAGAATATTGATCAGATGCTACAATGCCTATGTCGATGTACGGGAAAGTAGGCTCGTTTAGTTCTTGACAGAACTTCTTGTTTAATGAGTGAAAATGACTATTCGAGGTAGCGCTAAGAGATTAAAATTGGATCCATCGTCCAAGACTGTACTTCAGTTTTTTAAACCGAAAACAACCAGTAGCAAGTTTTTTTTTTCTCTTTTATAATGAAACAATCTTTTTGGAAGATTTATTTTAAACGTGGGATGCATGAAACATGACACCAAAATAAGTAATTTTCATGCTGAATAATAGGCTATCAATTCCAAATTACTTACGTGCCCTATTTACACCTGTTCATGTGAAAGGTCATTACTCAATATTTTAATTTTTTGAAGCATTTTACAACGTTCTGGCTTGATTTAAAGTAAAATTAGTCATCTAAAAACTAAGCATCGCTATTTTCCAATTTTAGTGACGGCTTCGATCGATGTACTTGAAGAAATTTTAAATAAATTATTCCAAACTTTTATTTCAGAATTATTTAAAATATGTATTGTATATTCGGCAGCGGTGTCATAATCATATTTTTAACTTTGATTACCCGTCAATTGTCATAAATTACGAAGTAAGAGCTTTTCTAACTATGAAATTCGTAAAATTAGCTCGAGTTCCAACACTTGTGCTTGAAAACCTTAAAAAATATTTGATTGCTAATATGGTAAGGCTTGAATTCCTTAGGAAGTAGTTGCAGGTGCGAATTCATTGATGAAATTTTCAGCACATGTGCACTTGAAAAGAAACTCGCCGCGTGGCAATTGTTGCATTAACACGTGCTTCGGGAAAATTGCTTCCACTATCTCTTTTGCATCTTGCGATTATTTTAATATTCGGACAATATTTCGACGTATGCTCCGTTTAGTTGGACATTTCATTTTAATGAATGACTTTAATTGGGAAGCCATATTAACTTTGGAATCGTACTTCGTGCGAAAAATTGCATCTCGTAATGAAGATTTCAATCCTTTCGCATCTTGTAAATCTTTCGATATTTTTGACAATCCAAAGTTATTTTAACCTAGAATGTTAGAGATTAGCTTATTTAATATTTAATTTTAGTGAATGAGTTATTTCTGAATCCATGCTTCTTTTGTGATGGTACTTCATGAGGAGCTGCATCTCGTGGTTGAGATTTCAATATCTTTGCATGTTCATATTTTAATAGTTTGACTATCGGAAGTTATTTTGCCGTACGCTTCATTAGATTTGCTTGTTAATTTTCATGAATTTGTTTTTGAAGCCAAGCTAACGTTGAAATCGTACTTCACGGAGAATTGCACGCCGTGCTTGAAATTTCAATCCTTTTGCATCTTGTACATACTTTTAATATTTTTGGCTAGAGAAAGTTGTCTTGACCAATGCTATCATAGATTATCTAGTTTTACTATCAATTTCATGAATTTAGTTATTCATTAGTATTATTATAAATTAATTGTGGACAATCTGGAGGTATTGGTGGCAGAACAACTAATACATAATCTATTAAGTCTGTTTCTAAAAATCTCTAGATTTGAAGAGGGTACATTTTTTGCATTTTTCAGTTTTTAAACTGTATCTTTTTTTACAGTTCCCGATTACAATTAAAATGAAGGGGGAAACATGAAAAGTAATGTTTCAATGCAAGTTGTATACAAAATACATAATTCTTTCATTATGTGCAATAATTCTATGAACAAACTAGTTCATTTTGAAACAGTCAAGTATATTTGGCTACTAAAAACTTGAAGTGGCTACCAAAGTTTTTGGGGTTGGTAGCCACTGGCTACCAAAGAAAAAAACCAGTCTACACCATTAAGGATAGGTGAGAGAACACCACCTTGCGGGCATCCAGCATTCGCATGAACAGTAAGATCTGCACCGCTAAGAGCAGCATTAACAAACCTACAACATAACAGATTTTCTATCCAGTTAATAATAGTTATGTCAATGTCTTTCCTATTAACCCCTTCCAGGCTCATTTTATTTCGGGATTACGGATCAAAAAATGTCAATTTTTTTTATGCTTATTTTCATACATACATATCTTTTTAAACATAATAGCATCATTCGCATGCAACATTTCCTAAAAATAAATGTAAAAATATATATTTAAATAAATGAGTATTTACCTGCAAAGTTGGCTTTCTGTATGGCAGAAATCATTATACTTTGGATTCGGCGCCTACTCTTATCTTAAATCTACAGCTCAAAACACTGTATAGTTATGTTATCTAGTAGCAACAATAGTAAATAAAAGCATCCGAAACCATAAAAGGGACATATGAAATAATTCTTGAAAAACTGGTTGTGCAGTGTTAATTTTCACCGTGCCCGAGCTATTACTCGGGATGAGCCAGAATGGAACATTTCGCTTGCCCGAGTCCAGCTCGGGATAAGCCGGGAAGGGGTTAAGGGCCTTCAGGATCAAACCCAGATAATATAGACGAACTCGCGAACGCCGTTCGCAGAAAACTTTCGAAGTTTGCAGAAAATTTTTGCATTTTGTTAAAGTTATAAATTTAGGAAGTTTTCTATCTGAAATATGTCTTGATTTTGTTCATTGTGGGGCAGTAGCTTGTTATATACGAAACTGACACATTCATTAATCATGACGGATTGACAACCAACCTCATGGTAGAACCTGCACTTCATACAACTTGATATTTTTGTTGGTGGTAGCACTTTAGGATTCAGAAGCCCCCTTTTTTTTGCAGAAAATTTTAAAGTAATTATTTAAGTTTGCAGACAGTTTTACATTTTATCTAAGTCTGTTCAGGATAGTAGTTACAGGAACTTTATCAAAAGCCCCTTCAATATCAAAGAAGACAGCAAGAGCTACTTCCTTGTCCTTAAATGACTTTTCCAACACAAAGGAAAGAATGTACAGGGCAGTTCCAGTAGATTTGCCCGTCTGGTAGGCATGTTGAGAGAGAAAGGAGAGACTTTCAATGCAGTCTCTCTAATATGCCTATCAATTAGCTTTTCTAAAGCCTTTAATAAAAAAGATGTGAGACTAATAGGCCTAAAGTACTTTGCCTCATTATAGTTATCTTTTCCCACTTTTGGTATAAATATAACCTTGGTCTGCCTCCAGGCAGTTGGTACATGCCCAAAAGCAATGCATGCTCTAAAAATTCTATAAAGTATAGGCACAAGAACCTTGATTCCCTTTTGAATAAGGGCAGGAACTATGCCATCCATACCAGGAGCTTTAAAGGGCTTAAATGAGTTAACCGCCCATAAAACCATCTCATAAGTAATGATACTTTTAGCGCATTCCCATTTGCTTTTGTTACACCTAGTTTCGGCAAGGTGATCAAAGGGAGCGGGCCATCAATAATATTGGAACCGGGGAAGTGAACCATCAGCATTTCTTCTAAGGTATCTCTTCCCGAATCAGTAAAGCTACCATCAGGTCGTTTTAGAGTGTTTAAACCACTGTACCTGTCTTTGGCCAAGAATTTTGTTATCCTAGCCGTAGCAGGAACATGTTTAACATTACAACAAAACAGCTTTCAGGATGCATTTTTAGCATCTCTGATAGCCTTATTGTACTTGGTGAGGGAACTCTTGTAAGTTTCCCAGTCACCATTTTTCTTTGCTCTATTAAAGATCTTTCTACACTTACTACGTAAGTTACTGATCTTTTTGGACCACCAGGGGACTGACCTGGGTGAGCCAGCAACAGAAGTCTTACAGTTTTGTTGGTAAGACAGGAGAATGACCCGTTGCAATTGGTCAACAGTAAGCTCTAAATCTAAAATAGAATTAAACTTACCAGATAGACCATCCATACACCTTTCTACATCCTGCTTGTAGGATTCTCAATCCCAGTTAGTATTTCTGGGATTCCTAAAAAGAACGTTTAGTCTCTTCAGACCTGCAACAGAGAAAGTGATTAGACGGTGGCTAGATAGTTATTTCATTAGACACCTTCCAATCCTTTACCTGATCAAAGCAAGAATTATTGCAGATGGTAAGGTCAATAACTTCCTTTCTATTGGATATAACAAAAGTTGGTTCATTGCCTCTATTATGAAACATAAATCATACATTAAAATGTCTTCCAATAAGTTATCACCACGTCTGTTGCAGTCAGAACTACCCCAAACAATATTATGAGCATTAGCATCACAACCAATGATAAATTTTTCATTATTATTTTTGCAGCTCTCAATGAGACCTTTCATGTTCTCAGAGAGGGGCTCCTTTTTTTCAAAGGGTAAATAGGCAGACATAAAAATAATTTCTTCTTTATGTGCTGCATTCTTGTAACTGACCCTGATGGCTACATTATCACCATCCAGTCCAGGTGTTTAATGAGGTTGAGAGCATTCAGCCTTGTGCTAGTAATAATGCATGCCCTAGGCCTTGCACAGGTAATATCATAATTCTGTTTATGATCCTTTACACCTAGACCTAAGATTTTACCCTTTTTCTAAATTTTTCATACTGTCGTGGAAGCTTTAAACTAAACGTTTGCATTTCATATTTGACCACCACGAATGCGCTCTTAGGTTAATAATGGATAGGATTCTTTTTTAAAAAATGAAAAAGGATGGGTAGTATAAATGTAATTGTAAAAAAGTGGATGAGTTTATCGTTTCAATTTGACTTTAAATAAATGTTCCAATTTCTGTATCCTTGTCTCTGAAACTTGAGTTAAGTACAGTGAAACATTTCGCTGTTCACCTATTGAAACCACATTTAGTATTTTTAAACTATAACTAAAATTTAATAATTGATAATCAGTGCTTAGTTAAAATGTAAATTTATTTCTGTACCTTAATGCAAAAACAACAAATGTTTCAAAATTTGTCAAATTGAGATATTCAGGTTCAAAGATTTGAGTCTCCATAGGAATGTGTTAGATTTGGTGTCTTAGTTTCGCTCTACTGCTAAGGCGGTTTGTTTTAAAACATTGGTTGTTGTTGATACCTTTCTGTCCCCATTACAATAAAAAACTTAAAACATCAAATTTTTGACAGTGGTTGTTCTTGCATTAAGGTACAGATTTAAATTACTAATTTGCCAAAATATTGCAAGCAAGTGTTTCAGCAACAACTCTTTCACTTAAGAAATTTGAGATTTTTTTATAATTTAAATTTATCATTCTCTGTATCCATCAAAATGTTTTCTTACCAATAATTTTAACAACAAAAACGTTCTTTTATGCTGTATTTCTGTTGACTTAAATAGACATTGAATCAGAAATTCGAAGCATTTACTTTTCTTAGCTTCATTTCAAGAGTTGCCCCCGCACCCCCACCCCACTCTCAAAAGCCCCGTTCACATGCCGCGTTTCCACCCCGGAAAAAACCCGCTTCGAACCGCATTCCGGGTTTTTGTGGAGTTAAAGCGGAACTTTTCTCCTCCTGCCCTCGACTGGAATCAAAGCGGGGTCGAAAAGGGTTTGTTCACTTTCGCCGTACTGGACATCAGGTTTCGACTGTTTTTGGTTGTTTCTGCTTGACGCTGTTGTATTTAATTATTTCATATCCTACTTATACTTTTATGATTAGCTAAATTAGTAGAATATAATGCTGGAATATTTATTTATTGCTTGATAAAGCCGATGGCGCATCATAGAATGTGGAAAATTTAGCGAGGGTGCCTGGTCACCAAGAGCAATTGTGCCCCTCTCCATCTGCAATTTAGCCGATGGTACCCCCCCCCCCCCGTTGGCATCATTGTTTACTATTACTGAAACAAGTTACTGGAATATCTGCCTGAGTATGAAATGAGTATGCAATGAGTGACTGATCGATGGATGTTCTCTATTGCAGATCTTAGAAAGCAGAAACTTAAGCAAGGGATGGCCCATCCTTCTAAAAAGTGGTGGCACCCCCCCCCCCCCAGTACTTTTGCTAACCCCTCTCCCCACCCGGAATAAAAGCGCAGTAATGAGAGTAAGACCTTTTTAAAATACCTTTTCTAAAATTTTAGTGATGTAGTCTGCACCATGCCACCCCCCCCCTCCCCAGCCCTCCTGCATTAGCTATTAATTTAGAATAAATTACTGGAACATTTAACTAACAAAAGAGTCAACGGCAGTCCTCTACTTCTGATTTTCAAGTTGGCCGAGTGTTCTCTATTGCTGATTATGGGTGCTAATCTGCCGAAGAGTGCAGCGATGCACAAGCCCCTAGGAAATTTTATGGAAAAACCCCAAATACATGATCCACCAATAATGCAACAAAATCATTTTAAATGTCCTTCCTAAAAATTCCAATGGTGTAGTACAGGGGTCTCCAACCTTTTTTATTCGGGGGCCAAATTGAAAATTTTTGGAAGCGAGGCGGGCCAACGGTCCAAAAATAGTTCAGTTCAGATGGTTTTTTTATAACGTTACGGAAACTCGTAAAATTTAGAAAGCAGTTCAGAAAACTGAAATAAAAGTCATTTTTTCCCACAAACTGTATTTTTGTCTCCAAAAGGAGTTAAAAGAAAAAAAAAAGCCAAACGAGACTAAAACCTAAATCCTTGCAATGTACTACAATTTTATCTCCATATATTATTTCTCTAAGCCGAATCCTATACCCGGTCGAAACTCGCTCATTTCTTTATCGAATTGCATGAAAATTTATGATTTTGAAGCTTATCCCGCGGGCTATTGACGAAAATTAGACCCACCCTCTAAAAAGTGTCGGTTCGTTTTTTATTTGAACTTCAATTTTTGGGCACAAAATTGACTCTATCTTGCGAAATAATTGTCGTATCGTCTCCATTTTGATTTCATTCGAAGGATTAAAAAAAATGCGTTCTTTAGAACGTTTCTCCGCTAGCGCCGCGTAACGAGAATCTCGAAAATCCACGTTTAAGCGACTTATAAGCGATTGAAGTTTGAAAAAAGTTAAATTTTTGGCTCAACTGTTAAAAATCATTACCATTGTTGTTCAAATCAATTTTAAATGCGACATTTCAAGCCAAGGCTTAGCTCGGTAAACCTTAATTGTAACTTTTATTGTTTCAAAATACTATGGTAGTTTTGCGATAACGTTAGTATTTAGTTTAGTACCCAGTGGTAGAAAGTTTTGTAACTGTCTGCGACAAACTTTGACAATTTCATTATCTGTCTGCAAATTTTGAGTGCAATTTTAATATAGTCATATATTAAAGAAGCATAATTTAATTTTAACTATAATTTGTAGCACTTTATCTAAAATGTTGTAAGCATCATGTATTCTCTTTCATTTTGTTTTTTACTTTTGATGTTAGGAGTGTGCAACATGTAGTCTGTAAGTTGTGACCTGTTGAGCATGTCACTCAAAAAAGAAAAAGTTAAAAATGAAATTCTGATAAAAGATTTCAAAAAGAAAGGCTTTAAAAAACTTCTTACTTTTTTCACAGGAAAAAGCAAGATTGGTACGAAATTATAAAAAAGTTTAAACTTGAATTTTGAATAATGGGTGGGGGGGGGGGGCACCATAGGTTTGCATCCTTATCACTTATCCAGGTAATGAAACTCATTGTTTCAGTTTATAATGATTTTTTTTTCTATTTGTTCCATTAGCTATTATCTTTAGCACTTTCTGAGGTTTTTAGTTTCTTATTTCATTTTGTTTTTCGTAAGAGCTGTTGCATTAATGACATGGTTTAAGACAAGACATTTTTAACCGTGGTTATTTTAATGAAATCAAAAAGATTTTTTTATTGAAATGTTCAGAATAATTTAGAAAGAAAGACAAAAATGTATTGAGCTGTTTTTGCAGGTATTATCAGGTCACAAACTTGAATTTGATAAATATTATAAAGAAAAAAAGGGTAGACTTTAAATTAGGACTTAAAAGAAAGGGCCCTACCAGTGATCAAACTATTGATTTTTTTTAATGATCCATTGAGCATTAACTAAAATATTTTTTTTAAAAAATTAGCGATTTTTTTTTTTTTTTTTGACTTTGTGTTTTAAAAGAAAAAAGAGAAAAAAAAGAAGACTAAAATTACTATGTGCATAAAGATCAGTGATAAAGGGGGGGGGGTGACCTATAAATTTAGCAAAAATTCACTTTACACCAAATATAGAGAAGCCAATTTTCCAAGCATGAATACAACAAAAATAAACTTTTGTTTATTAAGCACTAAAGCACAATTGATTATTATCGGGGGGGGGGGGGAGCAGATGCGATGCAAATTAATGAAGAATTATTTCCAGCTTTTTCTTAACCCTTTGCCTCTCAGTGTTCCAGCTGCTGGAACACCAAACTTCAACTGCTTCTCAAACTCTTAAATTTATCAATAAATGAATCAAAATTGAAGTAAAGTATTCTTCTAACTCTTCTTTATAACTATAGATGGCACCACCACAACAGAGGCTACTCAATAATTAACTATGGTGGATTATTTGATCTCATTAATTTTCTTTAAAAAATTGTATAATTTTTTTCCGATAAAAAAAAATCTACAAAAAAAAAAATTTCCGTCTTATATTATAGGCTACACATCAAAGTATTTATTGAAAGCAAATTTATATTTTTAAAATCAAAAACGAACTCATAATCGCAGAAGAAAACATTGTGTTCCATTAGCTGGAACACTGCAACGCTCTTGCTTCTCAAAGTGCGCTTTCCAGCATTGGAGCGCAGAGACGCGTTTTTACGTTTTCTGTTCCCTCTTGGGGGTGAAAGAGGTCTACATAAAATACAGCAGAGGTGGGTATGTTTTATTTCAAATGTTGTATACATTCTGTGGGTGTCTGGTATTTTGTCAGGAGGGGTTAGAAAGGGATTTTATTAGTAGCTCAAGTTATATTCACTTAGAGCAACGTGATTCTTTTGCTCTCTCTTTTGTGTTTCGATCACTCATTTTATTCTGTTCGGTTGATATTATCTGAATACATGCTTCCAAAAATTTCACGAAGAAAAAAAAATGGCAAGATCATCAGGAATTATATGTAGGAATTGTATTAAAATGTTGTACATGACCAATTCATTTCTAATCAAAATAAACTTTTTTTGGGGGGGGGGGACAAGGTGCAGAGTAGCAATCTTCCTCGTGGTGCACCCTGGGTAATGCTAAATCTTCTACATAAGTGTAAATTATCAAATTTCTTGTTTATATTAAAAATATGCAGTTTTTGCACGCTTCACTGCAACACTCACTCTGACGTGCTTTACAGCTTTAACGGTGCAGTGTTCCAGTAGGTGGAACACCTGTAAAATCAAAACGGTAAGAGATATTTTTACAAAATTTTATATGTGCACTACCTGAGACCTAAAGAGACTGTATATAAATTTTTTTGACGAAATTCCAACTTTAACGGGTAGTGAGCCGGAAAGGGTTAAACGAAAACATTCCAGTAGTAAAATATTATTTGCCTGCTTTGAAATTTGAAAAAGCAAAGTCAAGTTTCAGGCGCCATGTTTGCCCACGATACCGAGAAAACAATTTTTTTTTTCATAGAAAAACGGACAAAAATCGAAGGGGGGAGGATAGATATCACGTAAATGAATGAAAAATAAAATGTAGCCTTATCTCAAGTAAAAAATAACCCCAGCGAAATAAAACACAGCTGCTCTAACGAGCATAAAAGCGAAGAAAGGTTTCGGGCGCCATGTTTGGCTACACCAAAGAATTTTTTTTATCCCGTAACTTTTTTTTTTCTCTCAGCGGCTAAATGGGGAGGAAAAAGCCCCTAAGTCAACGCATGCTCAAGAGGGGAAAAAATTGGCCGAAAGTTGCGGACAACTTTTCTAAGTTGTTTTTATTAGTGCAGACAAAAACTGTCTGCAAGATGGTTTCACTGGCGGCGACGATGTCGCCGTGTCGCGGTGTTTCTGCCACTGGGGTTTAGTAGTAGCCTTGGGTATTTGATTTTAATATAGGGTATAAATTTTGTAGTAGTTGTAAAAGTGAACGTGGCTTTGATCTCTTTGAAAAGTTGTCAGAACGACGGCAGTTGATGGCGATGTCGTGCAAACGTACAAGATTTTACAATTTTTTTTTTTTTGCGGAATTCCGCACAGGTCACCTAGTTAAATGAATTTTATGTATTAATGATGATAAAAAACTTAACAATAAATGAGGACAGAGCAAGTGCAACGCTTAGGACAATTTTGAATGAGAAGATTGCATTTGTTTGCCTCTTGAAATTTCAGTCCATTTAGGGTCAAACTTTGTAGTTCCGATCATTAAAGTTGATTTTAAATGTTCATTTGATAAAGAGGATCTGTACTTAGATTTAACATACTTCATTTTTGAAAATGTCTGCTCACACTTGTAGGTAGACCCAAAAAGAGAAAACATAACTCGAGCGTGATTTTTTATGTTCTTAAAGTCTTCTTCCGGGAGAGAACTGTAAAATGAAAGTAGATTACCTTCTTTTTGGCATTCCTGGAAAGCAGTCTTGAGTGAGTCGATGGTAGTAAGTTCGCTGACTTCAAGTTGGATTTCAGCAGGCACTTCGTCTATATAGCAGTTAAAAGGGTTTTGAAAAATCTGGATATCATCTGATGCACGGTCAAAGTCTTCAAAACGGCTCTTAAATTCTTCTCGTAGGTTAGACATGATATCCAAAACGTATTCCTTGGGAAAGGAAGCATTACTTAATGCACCTAAGTTTTTACACGTTTCAAAGTGATCAAAGTTCATCGATCCTAAATGCTTCTCGAAAAGCATGAGTTTTTGTCTGAAAGCTTTGACATGCCACACAAATTGAGGAGTTTTCCCCTTGCGGCTTTAAATTCAAAAAATTAATATGTGTGGTGAGATCAACAAGAAAAGCCAATTTCCAGACAAATACACTGTCAGAAAGTTCAGGGACAGGATGCCGACGTTCAGTCATAAAAATATCAATCGCTTCTCGAAGTTCAAAAAATCGCTGCAATATTTTGCCTCCACTTAACCAGCGAACTTCACAATGGTAAGGAACATCTGGATAAACGCTGTCAATTTCAGCAAGAAAATTTTTGAATTGGCGATGTTGAGGAGAACTGGATCTAATAAAGTTAACTGTTTTGACAACTACATCTATTACTTCAGCTACATCCATGTGTTTCCTGGACGCTTGTTGATGGATAATACAGTGAAAAACCATAGGTTTAATTCCTTCAGCTGTTTTCACAGAATTACAAATGTTTCCAACTACTCCAATTTTTGTGCCAGACATATTTTTTCCTCCATCTGTAGTTACACCTCAGACGTGTGAAATCAAGCCCGAGATCAGAAATGGTCTCACTTACTTTACTGAAAATTTTGTCTCCGGTTACATTGCTCTCCTAAGAGTGAACAAATTTTTCTGCGATTTTAAATTCTCTGTGATTTTAAATTCCACCCTAACGCACATGTTTGCCCTGGGGACAGAAAATGACCAATACTAGGGAACTAACGGGAGAATGTGAAGCAGAGAAAAGAGATTTGTTCTCGGAAAGGGCAACAAAGAGAGATGGGTATTACCGTCGAAAGAAGTTAAAAAAAAAAAATTAAAAAGCTTTGCATTAAAGTTTGAATAGATTTTTATTTATTATTTGATGTATCCTCTATGAGATCGTCACTGTTCTGATTAATTTAATTAAAAAAATATACATATTTGAAAAAAAGGGGGGGGGGTTGAAAAAACAGATTTTTTCCGCGGGCCGGAAAAAATCTGCTTGCGGGCCGGATCCGGCCCGCGGGCCGTAGGTTGGAGAGCCCTGGTGTAGTATATGGGTCATTTTCAAAATTGGGTGTCATTTGAAAATTTGAAGTGTGTAAAAAAAAATCTATGGATCAAGTATAATTCTGGAAAATAATTAATCAAACATACTTATATTACACTATTTTAATAATTTTCGTACAGTTTCTCTTGAAAAATTTTTCATGTCTGATTTGTCATGTCTGTTACTAAATATGGTAACAGACATGACAAGTAACAGACATGACATTTTAAGAAAAAAAAAAATTGTGGGGCAAAAAATTCTACAAAATTATTAAAAATTCTACTTGATTTAGAGTACAATCCCACTAAACTAAATTATCTAGCTGAAATAATTAATTAAAAAAATATTTTATGCAAGTAATTAAGGTAACAGACATGACATAATAAAAATATACAAACAAATAAAAGACTTCTGCTTCCTTTAAAGAAAACTGAACATTCAAAATGACTGTTGCTATTTCTTGTTTCCATGTGCTTCAGTACTATAGAAGTGTTGTCATTCCAGAATTCAATGCACAAGGTTTAAAAATTGTAAAAATGTGTATGGTAACAGACATGACATTAATTTCTGGACAACTCTTTGATATTAGTTAAAAAATTAAAATTTTCACTTTTATTCAAATTAACTTTATTAAAATGTAATTTAAAGTATGAAGCATGATTGCAAAATATGGCAGAGGGGAAAATTTGACTACTAAATTCAAATTCTTGTTGTTCAACTTCAGTCTTTATTTTTTGGACAGCTGTATTTTTCGTTCCTCTTCAACTCATTCCTAAAAAACCCATTTTCTTAACAAAAAATATTATTAAAAATTATAATGCCTGTATTGAAAATTGTCTGCTAATAAACATACCAAAAAGTAAATTTATTTAAAGTTACTCAAAAATTTTTTAAATATTTTTTTGACGGACAGCAAATGGCACCGAAAAATGAAAATGACCCACATACCTCCTAATTCTCCATAGCTATGGGCACCACTATCGCTGTAATTATTAGAATATTTTTTGAGATGGCCAATGGCTGAGTTCACTACCACAGATTTTAAAAGGTAGAGATTTTAGTTAGGTGAGTGCCTCCCCCCCTTCCCCAAATGCCAGAAAAACTCTAAGAACAACAACTTAAAAATCCTTTCCACCATAAACCATTCTTCTTGTATAAACCAACCAAATAAGACAAATACTAATAAATTTTCGAAAGAGGTTTCCTACTATTAATAAATAATTTATTATGATTATTATTATTTTAAATATATTGATTTTTTGCATAGTTTTGTAAAATATTCGGGGTTCCTTAGGAAGATTGGGCCCCAGTCCTAATCGGCATGTGAGGTAAACAGGTCCCTGCTAATTACATCCTTTTAACTTTTAATAAAGACTAAAAGCATTTATTTGCACGAGGCTTTCATTTTCGCGAATTTGGCAAGCATATCGTAATGGCGAAAACATAACCCCGGGAAGTACTTTAGTCATTATTATTTATCTATTTATTCATTTCGTTTCTTTTATTTATTTATTTTAAATTATTTTATTTTTAATTATTTCTATTCCGATAAAATTTGAGAAATCACATTCATTTTCATTTTTGCGAAAATTGCGGCTCACAAAAAGAAATACTTTTGCAGTATTAAATCGTGAGCTTTGCTCTAAAAAAAACACGTACGTGCAGATTGTAAACAATGCGCAAAGGATGTAGGGTAAAAATCCACTTACTGTGGTATAACCACTTTGTACTTGTGAACAGGGAATTTTCCAACCGTTTTTTTTCGAGAGCGGAGCGGGGAAATGCGAGGTGAAAAAGTCTCATGTGAACGGGGCTAAAGAGTCTTGACTCAGCCCCCCCCCCCTAAAATGATTTGTCTGCGTACGCCACTGGATGTAGCCATGTTACATTCCGTTTAAATAAAATAAATGCCATCAATCGTAAAATTCACGAATAAACGGGAATTCCCGTACTTTTCACGGTCGTTTATTGTAATTATTTATTGTTTATTTCACAATCAAACCATGCAAAAATACAGTAGAATGTATGAGTACTTACTTCTTTAGCGTCTGTTTAAAATAGTTTAACTGAATCGGAAAAATCTTCTTGTTTTTGAGTGTTTTTTTCCCGAGAGTTGTTCGGGGAAATTTTCGGAAATTCTGCCCCGCTTATAAGTTGACCCCTAACTTTCAACTTCATTTTTTGGACTAAATTTCTCGACTTATACGCGATTATATACGGTAGTATAAGCTCTTCGAAAATAGTTCAATCAAATATCTTGTAATGTTCATTGTAAATGTAAATAAATATGAATAAGCATTTCAGCTAAAAATCAGTTTAAGTATAATATATAACTCTATAGAGTCTACTTCTGTTAGTGCATATTATTTATTAAGGGGCACACAGGGACAGATACAAGGGAGGGGAGATGTAGGTGATCGCCCCCCCCCCCCTTTTGAGGACCTCTCCACCGGTAGTTTTTCGATACTGAAACTCAAAAAAAACCTTTCAGACAAGTTTTAAATGTTGGGGGAAGGAGGTTTGGGGCTCTCCCCCGGAATAATAAATAAATAAAATGAAAAAAAAAAAAATAAAAAAATAATACAAATTATTTAATAAAAATTCATCATTATAGCAATAATGACTACACCTGAACAATGTCGAATGTATTGTTTATCTGAGCTATTGTTCTGCAAAAAATGTATTTCTACATGAAAATTATAATGGGTTAAAAATCCATTATGAGCATACAAATTTTGTAGATCTTTTGTTATTACTTTCATGTTCTATATTTGCGGAATAATTTATTAAATAAACTAGAATTGGAAGTTCTCAGTATCGAAAGGAAAATGTTTCTCTCTCTCTCTCCTAT
Organism: Uloborus plumipes; assembly: GCA_038373865.1. Taxonomy (NCBI): domain Eukaryota; kingdom Metazoa; phylum Arthropoda; class Arachnida; order Araneae; family Uloboridae; genus Uloborus; species Uloborus plumipes. Next base: position 119,538 of record JAXGGA010002259.1, read on the forward strand.
TAATATTGCATACACACTTTTTTATAATTTCAGAAAACCTTTTTACTGTGCAATGAAAAAATAAAGTTATATTAGAAAAGCTATTTTCTTGTACTGATAAGAGGACTCTTTCAGACTCCAAGAAACCAAGAAAAGCTAATTGAACCTAAACTTTAGTGGGATAAGAAAAATGGGGAAAGTAATAAGCAGTAGGGGTATTTCACGATATTTGTGACATGGGGTGTCCGTAACAAAACTGTTTAAGGGTTTAAAATTTTTACATATATTGAAAAAGTATATTTTAAAGTATATGAATATCATATTTTTTTCGTATTTTAACTTTATATTATGTTTGTAATTGCACTCGGAACATTGAAAATGCAATTTTCACTGTTACGGACTCTACATTGAATTTTTCTTTAAATCTGGCTTAAACTGATTTTCAAGCCAAAACTGGAGTACTTGAGACAGATAAAGTAAAGGCTCATCTCTAATATAGCTAAACATTTTAATCAAAAAGTGCTTTCTATAAAAAGTTATGGATTGTGAAAATGATGATTGTAGAGTCAATAACAATAATTGGAATAAAAGTTTAGTTAAAATTTTTATTTATGCATTTTCTTTCACTAAATTGCATATTTTCTAATTTCACCTATGCTGTTACAATATTCTAAAAGAAATTTCATGATGGTTGCAATTCGTTAACTTTTATGAATTTTCAAAATTCGTTACAGACTCTACATTCAGCAACAGTTTCAACACAACTCTTTATTTACCAAAGTACTTGAACTACCAAACAGAAGGGTGAAAAACCTAAAAGTTATATCTTTGAAAGACATTACAACTAATACTTAAAAAAAAGAAACTTTAACATTGTCTTTCAGAAGAATTTTGATTGCACATTCATCCCGCATGTGACAGCTCATATATTTAATAAAAAGTAAGTAGTATTTAAAAGGGTAATCAGCAAAATTTTTTGCTTAAGGAATCGAATATATTTGAATTTTGAAGAAAAAATTTTTGTCCATTATTTAATTTTTTTTAAAGAAATATATGAGCTGTTCACAAAATAGCAGCGGCCATTTTGTAGAACGACTCAGTATTCCATGAGCTTTTATATTTCGGTTCTGGACCAATCTTTTGGTTTAAAAATGATGCAGGTTTGAAGGAATAATTCATTTTACACATTTAAGGCCCTCTCTTCATTGCTTCATGGCTACCTGCGATCTTAAGCGGCTAGCCAGACGGGCGAAAAAGAGCGTACAAGCAGAACTTACATTTTCTGCCACTTTAAAGTCATTTGGCGCTGATCTCCTAGGTTTCGGTGAGACTTTTTAATGGGACGGCTATAGTAATAACATGCGTGTAAAGACTTGATTTCTTGGAGTAAAACTGTTTCAGTCTTGATGAAAAAAAAAAACAAAACATCAAAATACATAGTGTTGTTATGTGTTCACAGTTTAAAACATTTATAATGCACATGAAACAATTTAAAGATTGTTTAAAAGTCATAACACATGCAGTCTTCGAAACTACATTTACGTGAAACATTACGTTTACATCTGATTTAGAAGACAGCTTTATATATTCGAGAGACAATCATTTATTTAAAGGATTACATTTTCCTCACTTCCGTTTTAACCAGAGTTGCAAAAAGGAAAGCTGATTCTTCTAAAATTACATTTATAGAAGCGCCGAAGAAAACGTAAAAGTTCAATTAAAATGCAGTTAGATGCAGGCCCGTCCTTCCGAATTGGGGGAGGGGGGTCAATTAAAATACAGTTTTGTATTTTAATTGACCCCCTTCCCCCGGATGGGGGGAAATTCCGAATTAGGGGAGGGGGATCAGAGAGGGGTCAACCCCCCTCCCCGAATGGGGGGATTCCGAATTGGGGGGGTCAGAGGGAGGGGTCAATTAAAATACAGTTTTGTATTTTAATCGACTCCCCCTCCCCCAGATGGGAGGGAAATTCCGAATTGGGGGAGGGGGATCAGAGGGGGGTCAATTAAAATAGTTTTGTGTTTTAATTGACCCCCTCCCCCGAATGGGGGGAATTCGGAATTGGGGGAGGGCGGTCAGAGAGGAGTCAATTAAAATACAGTTTTGTATTTTAATTGACTCCCCTCCCCCGAATGGGGGGGGAATTCGGAATTGGGGTAGGGGGGTCAGAGAGAGGTCAATTAAAATACAGTTTTGTATTTTAATTACTCCCTCCCCCGAATGGGGGGGAAATTCCGAATTGGGGGAGGGGGTCAGTTAAAATACACTTTTGTATTTTAATTGACTCCCCCTCCCCCGAATGGGGGATTCCGAATTGGGGGAGGGGGTCAATTAAAACACAGTTTTGTATTTTAATTGACCCCCTCCCCCTAATGGGGGGATTCCGAGTTGGGGGAGGGGTCAATTAAAATACAATTTGTATTTTAATTGACCCCCCTCCCCCGAATGTGGGAATTCGGAATTTGGGTAGGGGAGTCAGAGGGGGGTCAATTAAAATACAGTTTTGTATTTTAATTACCTCCCTCCCCCGGATGGGGGAAATTCCGAGTTGGGGGAGGGGGTCAATTAAAATACAATTTGTATTTTAATTGATCCCCCTCCCCCGAATGGGGGGGATTCCGAATTGGGGGAGGGGGGTCAGAGGGAGGGTCAATTAAAATACAGTTTTGTATTGTAATTGACCCCCCTCCCCCGGATGGGAGGGAAATTCCGAATTGGGAGAGAGGGGTCAATTAAAACACAGTTTTGTATTTTAATTGACACCCTCCCCCGAATTTTGGGGGAATTCCGAATTGGGGAAGGGGGCTCAGAGGGGGGTCAATTAAAAAAGTCCCCCTAGGGGGACTGAATTTTACATAACAAACCACGAATACAGCACCCCCAGTATTTTAATTGCCCCCCGAGCGGGGGGGGGGAGAATTCCGAATTGGGGGGGGGGGTTCAATTAAAATACAGTCCCCGTCTGGGGCGGACAATAGGGTGGGGCGAAAAATAAAAAGTTTTTCAGATCAACTTCTAATAGTTGCCAAAAGTTGTCTTTGGTGATAGTTAGCTTTTGTGCAAAATTTGAGAAAAATGGGTAATATCTTCAGGGGGCGCTGCGATCGCAAAGTTTTACCATAGCTTTGTTATGGATTTTATGGTTAAATATGAAAAACAATGCCGTTAGCTAATCTCATTGCATTTTTTTTACTCATAAGATATATTCATGCATTCGAAGCATATGAAATAACTCACAAAAAATTATTTTATATGATATAAAAAAATTTCAAGCATTTAAAAAGAAACAAAAACGTGAAGAAAAGTGATTTTTTTTAAATATAAATATATCATATAAAATAATGTTTGTGAGTCATTTCATATGCTTTTAATGCATGAAAACATCTTTTGAGTAAAAAAACGCAAAGAACTTAGCTAAAGGCAGTCTTTTTGATATTTTAACTATAAAATCCATAACAAAGCTATGGTAAAGCTTTGCGATCGCAGCGCCCCCTGAAGATATTAACCGATTTATCTCAAATTTTGTACAAAAGCTAACTATCACCAAAGACAACTTTTGGCAACTATTAGAAGTTGATCTGAAAAACTTTTTATTTTTCGCCCCACCCTAGCGGACAATTTTACAGAACGAACCACGAACACAGTCCCTCCAGGAGGGACTGTATTCTTGGTTCGAACGTGGTACCACGAATACAGTCCCGCCGCCAGGGGGGACTGTATTTTAATTGACCCCCTCCCCCAATTCGGAATCCCCCCCCCCCAATTCGGAATTCCCCCCCCAATTCGGGGGAGGGGGTCAATTAAAATACAAAACTGTATTTTATTTGACCCCCTACCCCGAATGGGGGGAATTCCGAATTGGGGGAGGGGGGTCAGAGGGGGTCAATTAAAACACAGTCCCCCTGGGGGACTGCATTTTACAGAACGAACCACGAATACAGCACCCCAGTATTTTAATTGCCCCCCCCCCGAACGGGGTGGGGGGAATTCCGCATTGGGGGAGGGTTTCAATTAAAATACAGTCCCCCTGGGGCGGACAATTTTACAGAACGAACCACGAATACAGTCCCCCCCGCCGGGGGGACTGTATTTTAATTGACCCCCTCCCCCAATTCGGAATTCCTCCCCCCCCTCAATTCGAGGGAGGGGGGTCACTTAAAATACAAAAATTGTGTAAGGGATAGACCAGGTCTTGTCATTGACTTTTTGAAGGTGAAAGATTTGTTGGACTTGATCTCTGCTAGATCCCGGGGATTTGAAAGAAGAAGAAAATTTATTGTCTTTAATTTCTAAAATTTAATTCAAAAAAATTAGCAGAAAAGAACATTCTCCAGCAATATTTTATAAGAAAATAAACACAAGCTGATTATATAATAAACTTTTTATTCCAACGTTATTGCGGCTAAATTTGTCGTTAGATAAAATACTACTACAATACTGAATCTATTGATTTTGGTACATTTTGAAATACTTTAATATTTTTAACTAAATTAACGCAAAATTTAAGTTACCTTGAAAAATGCAATTTTAAAAGTTTTGGCTAAAAAAGAACATTCCTCCCTGTCCATCAAAATGTCCCTCTTAAATATCCTGCTGTTATCAGGAAATCTTGTTTTATGGAAAAGATCTCCCCAACTAATTCAAGACTCTACAACTGTAAAAAGAAAATCGCTTGTGAAATCCGAATGAGTACCTTGTTTTTTAGAAATAAATGTAAGACAATGTAAAAAGCAAACTATGAAGAAACTGACATGTGTATCACTGTCTGTTCTGCCAGGAGTTCTACCTCTTGACTCCTCAGCACATTTTTTTTTTTTTTTTTGCGTATGATGGAAAAAAAGCTATGACAGTTGATTCTATCATTAAAACTATTGAACAATAATATTGTGTTGTTGTTGTTTAGCTTCTAGCACCAAAAATTTAAACAATACTCAAACGGGACAAATATGTAGAGTCCGTAACGTGCTTTTAAATGGGTAGTTCTTTAGTAAATAATTCCTTAAAAAATATTTTTTGATTCTTTAATTATTATTTTGGTACGTAAATGCATTATAGACACGGGCGTCGTTGGCGGGGGTGACGAGGGGGACATGTCCCCCCCAATATTTTGAACTGAGGAAAAGTTCCTCTCAATATTTTGGAATTCTTACACTTGAGGAGAAAAAAAAAAGGTCAGAGCTAGATATCATTTGTGCATCAAAATTAAATTAGAATTACAGCCCGAATTAAAATTGTAAAAACTTCCGTCTCTATATTGCACTTGATGAACCATCTGTGAATTAATCAGTTTCCTACTGTGGGCTTTTTGCGTTTTATGCCATCCTTACCCGAGCAATTATTTTTCTTCTAGTAACAAAACCCGTTAAAATGTGGAAATAAAAGAAGATCCAATCTCTCCATTCAACAATTGACACTTTCCCTTTTTCTGACCACCCACCTACTCGACCGGGCATTGGAAATAATAAATAGACCTTGGGGTTTGTATTCTTGAACTAAACAGAAAAAAAGTCCCCCTCAAGATTTTCATTCAATGTATTACAACGCCGAATATACAACACTAGAAAAGTGTGGATATCTTCTTTTGCAAAAACAAATTATATTAGAATTAGCTCCTTTGAGAACGTGGCTTAAAAATTAGGAAATGTGACAGCTTGCTATCTAAGAAATAAATTTCCTTTTGTGCACTTTTCCCCATTTCAAATACTTCTCATGATTATGTCGCAGATAAGACCACCCTCTTTTATTGCACTCTTCTTAACGAGGAAAGAAGACACTGTGTCCAGCTGCATTACAATGGGCACTAAAAAATCCCTCTGACCATCCGTAGACCCCCCAGAGAGGAAGGGGCTTCAAGAGGGGCACTAATGTGTCCACGTGTTTAGCGATATGATGTAAGGAATTTTTTTTTTTTTTTTTGAAGAACTGCTAGAGAAGGATCTTCCTTCGTGAAAAGCGAATCCTTTCATAAAGCTTAGTGCATCGGTACGACATCGGTAGTACAGCACTAAAGAGTATCATATTTGGAGGAAAGATATCATGTAAGTTTTACACATTTTATTGTTTTTGTTATAACATAAAAAAGATATTACAAAATTTCTTGTTAACTTCATATACCTTTAACGGTAAGAGCAGGGCCGCCGTTTGGGGGGAGGGGGGGAGATACTGGACCTTTAGTACCGGGGCCCGGAGCTTTGGGGGGCCCGTAAGGTTATGAACATATTTTTCCCGTTTTAGTGTCAATAATTTCATCAAAAAAAAAAAAAATCTCGCTTTCCATTGCCGATTCTCAATATGAAACAATTGCTAGTACTAACACTAATGAATGAAACACGCTTGCGCAAAGGAAATTGCATCGCTTTTTAAAACCATCTGGCGACACAAATAACGTGAAAATAAAATCAGGTGCACACTTTCGTAACTAAAAAAAAATATTTCAGAAAAAAATTTTTTTTTCGCTTTTTTTTTACAATTGCAAATGTGCTGAAAGGACAGCATTAAAATATGCAATTTGGGGGGGGGGGGGTTGCACGTAAGAGTAAGCACGGAGCGATTTTTAAGACATCAGTATCACAAATTGCTTATGCATAGAAGGAAATACTAATGTGCCCACAAGGGCGAATCTAGGAATTTTCAAGGGAAGGGCAATTGGTCTTTATAACTTACTTTTATTATGTATACTGGTTCACAAATATTAATCACAAAAATTTCGGACTTGAATTCCGAAATATTTCTGGGGGAGAGGCCCAAACCTTCTTCCCCCAACATTTAAAACTTGTCTAAAAAGTTTTTTTGAGTTTCAGCATCGCGAGAGAAAAACTACCGGTGGAGAGGTCCTCAAAAAAGGGGGTGATCGCCTCCATCACCCCTCCCTTGTATCTGTCCTTGTGTGCCCTTTAATGATACTCCCCTAACATATGTAGATTTTATATAGAGTTTTATACTAAACTGATTTTTAGCTGAAATGCTTATTCGTATTTATTTACAATGAACATTACAAGATATTTGATTGGAATATTTTCGATGAGCATATACTAATCAGTATTAAGATCCTTATTTTTTGATCGAAGTAATTTAAATTTTTGAGCAAGTTACATAATACACAACAAGAGAAAATTACCTGTATTTTCGTGTTTGCTTACTAATTTTTCTTATATTTGCAGTCAGGGTGTAAAAAAATCAATGATTTTTTTAAAAAAATCAAAAAAATCGGATTTTTTTGATTTAAATCAGATTTTTTTGATTTAAATCGGATTTTTTTGATTTTTTTAAAAAAAATTAGAAACTTCAGTTATTAATTAATTTTTATTTATGAACAAATTACCTTCAAGTTTTTAAAAATACAAAAACACCTTTGAAGCAAAGCTTCACCAGTAAGAAACCCAGAAAAAAGTGTTATGAGCCAATCTTTTGTTTTATAAAG